>CM066035.1:626963766-627200319 GCA_033557465.1 Ichthyophis bannanicus
CAATCAGACTGTCCTTATCAGAGGGGGCAGCCCCCCAATTCCGGACATTTATCAGAGTAGCCCTTAATAGTCTCGGGGTGGGACAGGAGCGATTCTGCTCCCACACTCATACTTATTGCCACATAGATTCAAAAATGGCTGCTATAACGACTAGTGGTAGTCTGGTGTATATCTACTACTAAGCATCAAACTGCCAAATATGAAGCAATCGCCCTTATCTGGCAGATTGACCCTGTTAGTGGTACTATGAAACTACTACTAGTGGCTATTTTGAACACAGGTGGCAATGGACCCGGAAAGTTATTGAGGGGGTCACTCCTGCTCAATCTACTAGACCACTAGGGCTACCCCAGTAAATGCTGGAGGGGAAGGTCAGAGGAGTAGAGTAGTGTGTGATCTCAATGGGGGGTGTATCATCAGGGTTGGGTGTCTGATCAGGAAGGAGTCTGATCAGGGGGGCTAGGGATCAGGGACATGGAAGGCGAGGGCTCTTTCTTGTGTTGGACAATGGCCATGCTACCTGGCTCGCTGGTAGTGGGGCTGCACATTAATACCTTGGGGGGGCACTAAGTGCACCCACACCAAACACCAGCTGTGAGAGGTAACATGCGGTAAGGAACTACGTGCTAAAATGCCAGGAACTCTCTATGCCTTACCTTCATCCTCAGAACTGGATCCAATCATGCCCCGATTCACATTAAACAGTGCAGGGGTTTTACTGCGTGGCGGCTTGTAGGCATGCAATAGCCTTTAGCATCGGGTTCCAAGGCTAACGGCACACACTGAAATCCAAACATTAGTAAACATGCCCCTACAATGATCAAAGCATGAATATCGTGCTGGTTATTCAGATTCAATTCCAAATGCCTGGAAAAAACAATCTGGTCTTAATACCTTTCTTAAAGTGGAATGAAACAGCAGAGATATCACACACCTCTAAAGGCAAGGTGTTCCAGATAAACGATAAAACTCGAAGAAAAAAGAGAGCTTATAAGTCCTAGATAGGTGGGTTAAACTTTAAAAGAATGGTAATGGCTTGATCTGCGAGGTCAAGCAGGGACATAATGCTCCAGAAGGAAAACTAGATAGTGAGATTACTCCAGTTTGTAATGCTGTTTAAAAAGCCAAAAGCAATTCTTTAAATCGTGTGGCGAATGCCTGGATGAGTGTTACATACTGAAGGACATGCTTTAGTCAAAGGCATAATTTAAGCTGTAACATTTTTTTGCCAGGAGGATGCGATCAAGGCCATGATATAGCTAGGTTTTAAAAAGTTGTTTCCTGAAAAGACAGATCTGTTAATTAACAGTTATTGAGCCAGGTAGACTGGGGTTTAACCACCTCTTAACATCTGGGAGGGTGTGGCAACCAGGGCTAGCTAATTCTTCCCATTAGGATTCTGTCCTGGGTACTTGTCAAAGTTATGCGCAACATTATCGCACTGTTTTGAGATAGGTTGCTAGACTTACTGGACCAAGCTTGGGAATTTTTTTAAAGTTTTTATGGCTAAATTTAGGAATTAAACATTTTAAAAGTAAATTTAAAAGCCCATTGATGTTGTATCAATCATATAGATATTTTTCTTTGGATTTAAGGGATAATTTTACTGTTTCAGTTTATTCATTTAAGGAGTATTTTTAATCTGAGGTTCCAAATATCTAGGGACTAAACGAGTGTGACTGCATATTTGAAAAATTTAAGAGCCACTTAGGGGATTGTTGACAAAGCCGCGGTAGCAGTTTCCGATCATTTCAAAGGGGGCCGCGGCTCCGATAACGAGCGGAAAACCCGCTACCGGCGGCTTTGTAAACAAGCCCCTTAGTTTGGGTAAAAATAGCTCTAAAAAGAGCAATGTTAATGCTTCTGAAGACATAAATGTGCCAATAGTCTTCCTTCCATGTATTGTAGGACTTTACACTAGGGGCGGCGAGTGCAACATTTCCTTTTTGATAATTGTTGTTATTTTTCCACTGATGGGCGGCATTTGCAGAGGATCCTGAATAGCGGGGTCGGACATACAGGGTGGTTGTCCAAACCCCCCATTATTTGTCAAGACCTGATTCCCGGTCCAGAGTTCCTCACATGTTCAGGGGTGGGCCGCCGTGGTGCGGCGAGAGCTGAGGCCCTCTGGAGATGGGGGTGGGAGGAGAGCAGGTAGGTAGAGGAAAAAGTGCAGGCAAAGAGCAGAGCAGGGGGATAGGACCCTAGGACCCTGGAAGGTACAAGGGGCGATAACGGTCACAGCCCATTTTCAGCCCATTATGTGCCATGCTGGATTTGAAAATGGAGCGGGGGACTTATTACAACCTCGGGGGTGGAATAAGTTCACCCTGAGTGTGGCAAGTCTGTCAGCAGAAGCCAGACCCCCCCCTGAAAGGTTTAAGGGAGGGCGACAGGAGGATTAATCGCAAATCACAACCCGGGCCTCGACCAGGCCCATTCTGGGTCCAGGGGTGGATGTGCAGTCACTGCATAGAATCCCCTCTAGTGGCCTATTGGCAAACACGCATGCACACAGGCAACGAGCTCCCATGCAGGAGCCATGACAGGGTGGACAGGGAGGGGGCCAGGGAAAGTTCCAAGGGGCCTGAACGGGGAACGTTCCTGCCACGCCCAAGCCCTTTGCACCTGGGATTATGATCCCATGGGGCTGCCGTAGCTTCTGTGGATCAGAATGGGTTTCGTAAATCCAGTCCCCAGGTCCAGATCTTTGGATATCAGGACAGGCCAGACATTTCCCTTTCTGCATGGGGCTTCACGTTTAACTTGTTTATAAATATTGCATGTGTTATAAGAGCAATGTGTATGTTCTTTAATACTGAAAACCCTAATTTTCAAACAAGATCCTTAGCAGCAAAGACTCTGATGGACAATGCATTGATAACAAATGGCTGATGGTAAGTATGACAATTGGCAGGAACCAGTCATCAAGGTTCTCAACTTTTTGTTGCAAAATAAAGCATTGACTTTACAATAAACTATTTGAATTTATATAACTTTTTCCTCCAGATCTGATATCCCCTCCCCACCCAAAGTCACTTCTTGCCATTTAATATTCATACAGTATTAGCAGTGTAGTGTTAAGAACGACCCTTATGGTCCAATTCTGGCACAGAGGACTTGCACAAATGCTTCACACGGGGGACAGGTTTGTAAAAAAGAAGCGAGGGGAAAAGTAATTTTACTCATTGACCCTTAAAGTGGTAGAAGCAGAATTGATTTAAACTTTGATTCTAGCATTCCTCTATATCATTCAACTAAATCTTCTCACTTGGGAAGTTGTTTCTGACCATGTCTGTTGCCTCTCAATACTATACTTGTGCGTGTGGCTTTTGTAAACATTTAGTGCACCTTTGGAAGATAGACTCTGTTGAACTCACAATAATTCCTGGGTAAGAACCTCCCACGGTTATATTTCTGTCATTGTGGTTGCTGCAAGGCATAACGGTCAGTATGAAAATGAGGCACTATAAAGCAGGGAGATGGTGAACCAAAGTAGAAGACTTCTTTCTTTTTGCAAACTGTCCTGCAAAACAAACAAACCAAATATATTGAGAAACAAGTACTTCAGGGCTTTTTCTTAAACAAATACTGCACGATGACTAGTGTTAGTAAAACATCTGGAATCCCCCTTCTTTTATAAGTACTGTACTTTTACTCTTTTATATATTCTCTAATTCCTAATGAATTTGATATCTTATTCAAATTTATTTTTATTGGGTTAAAATTATTAGCAAACCTCTAGTTCAATATGAAAAATCCAGGGATAACAAAATGTGGAAAACTGATTATATTGAAAGACAGTTTGGCTTTGTGTAGTAAGCTTCTAACAAAGCAAACTGGGTATATTTGTTAAAATCCCAGCGAATACAAAGACGGTAGGTGTGAAGGTTTCTAGAAAGGGGACAATAAGATGGAAAATTTACCATCGAGTTAACGTGGTTTCATGTGCCTATGCCCAAGGCTATTTAATAAAGAAAAGCAGGCGCCTACTTTTCTGTATAGAATACTAACGTAACGTGGCACAATATGGGCGTTTAATCTAAAACACAATCAGTGACAACAGGAGCCCTAGAGTTTGGTGTAAATGGCCTTTGTGCCTAGATTTTTCAAGAAAAGCATGTAAATTGTTACTATTTTATAATTTACGTGCATGCTTATGTACTCCGCCCAAAAACTCAACTCATGCTCTTGCCCGGCACCTATTGTTATCAGATACAGTAGCATCTCAGTTGCACCCGTAAGCAGCATGACTATTTTACGTGCATAGCTACTAATAAAATACCCATGATTTACAATCAATAAATTAAATGTAACTTTAGGCAGCGTCTTATAAAATTTTAACCTCCAAGGGTTAAAGGTCCTTATCTCTGAAATAGTTTATACATAGGTCTAAGGAGGAAACAATCTTACTTTTTCATAGGAAGTTGTAAATTTTGGCTCTTTCAACAATATTTACTACAACTCTAAAGGTAAATAAGTTATTATGGGTCTAGGGTGAGGTGGGACTTGTTTAAGTATTTACGGACAGGTGGGAAAATGAGAGTGAGTTTAGTTGTGTCAATCTAATTAAATATTAATGTGAGGAACGAAAGTGGATAATGTTTTGTGTGTATATATGATGGAATGTATACTTTAGATAATATAATGTTTTCCTGACTGATCTAATTGCAATTGTCAGTCTCCTTGAATTTATTTTTTAACAAAGTGGAATATACCGTTAGTGCCAATTATATTAAATTAAATCTGAGGAAAGAACAGGTGAGTGTAAGCCTGACTAGTGTATCTCATGGGTCACAAAGATTTACTTGAAGTTAGGTTTTCAAGGTTTGGCATTTAAGATAATGTGCCCAAAGAGTGAAAGAAGATCACTATGTTTTATGTCAGGCGCAGTGCTATCTTACCATAAATCTGCAATAAATACATGCACTAGGGGTTTTTAAAGGCACATTTCAGAAAGGACAATGTATGGTGGTTGCCGCGGTGCCCAAGTGGGGGAACAAACGTCTGCAATTCTGGATCAGTGTCAAAGAGAGGGGGCACCATACGTTAAGTCCCAGTATCAAATCAACAGTGCTCTGCTCCTCAAGATAGATGCATGTGCTAAATCAAACTGGAACCATGGATACATACAGGGATGTGGCATCCCATGTCCAGTGGGAAATCTATATTCTATAACATGTGCATGCCGGTATTTCAGAATGTGCAGGTGTTAATTGTTGTCAGCCACATGTGTTGCCTGGGAATTTTTGTCAAACCTGGAACGTATTCCACCTCTTCTTCCATAATATTAGATACTGTAAGTCAATATTTCGTGAGGTACAATGGCAGGGGGGAAATAATACATCGGGGGATTAAAGGGATTGTACCCATGAATCCCTCTTGTTAAAGGGTTGGGCCAAAAATGAAGCACTTTCTACAAACCTACAATATGGTCCGGGCAAGTGGGTGTTAAATACTGTACAGACATGGATAATTTCCATCACCCACATGCAACACCTAGATGAAAAATCAGAGATACACATGTATCTTATCGCTCTGTTCAATCCACACCCCTGTGTGATTTAGATTGTAACTGGGACATGACACATGTAAATTCGGGGGGAAAACTGTTCTAAAATGGCTGCTTGGGCACGGATGTGGTTCGCACATGTGAGTGGTTTTTGTATTCACACCATGCAAATAATAAATAGAGCTACTAAAATAATCCCCTTAACCTATCTGGCCTGATCTACTAACTCGGCTGTTACTTTTTTTTTGGATTGCAAAAACATGCCATTGAAAGAAATTTTATAGTTGATGAAGGGTAATAAGAATAAGAAAGTATATATTACATGCGTGATGGAAACATATAATTCCTTTGGGGGACTTTTAGCCCAAAGGTTTACTTCTGCTTCTTTTGGGTTTTCATCTGAATTCATACCATCATATAGCTGGAATTTGGAACCACGAGGCACTGCATTCACAAGTGCCCTAGGGAATTTCTCAATTTAGTACCTTCCAGCTGACGGAACACCATTCATTGCTAGCAACAGTTCTTAGTAGACGAGTATTCATGCATCAGGCTCCCTCCTTTGGATCCATGTACTCATATGATAAAATCCAACCACTAGGTGGTGCCATTGCACAATGAGTAAGACTCCATCTCCTCCAGGGACCGTGAACATCGCCAGCAGACCTTGTCAATCCAGAGAGCAGAAGAACTGAGCTGGAAGTCAAATTCTGTGTGCCTGCACTACAACTTGAGGCCACTGGGCAAACCCTAAAATACACTCCAATGTGCCTGTTATGCGGATATGTATTATAGGATTCCATGCGCTTCTGGAATTTAAGGTATAAACTTGGCTTTGGAGAAACAAATTGAAATTAATTAGATTCTC
Source organism: Ichthyophis bannanicus (assembly GCA_033557465.1). Classification (NCBI taxonomy): domain Eukaryota; kingdom Metazoa; phylum Chordata; class Amphibia; order Gymnophiona; family Ichthyophiidae; genus Ichthyophis; species Ichthyophis bannanicus. The sequence goes on from CM066035.1 coordinate 626,970,147, forward strand.
TTGGGAGGAAAATGAGGAAGGAAAATGGCGATACATACAGTTAACTACCATGGTAGCTAAATGGGCAAAAATTATGTACTGGGTTATATTAAAAATTTCTAAAAAGACACTTCAACAGGTTTTAAAAGGGTGTTTCCACCACATAGAGTTCAACTTTTTCATGCAGTTTTCCAGGTGGGGGGAGTTATTAGTGCTAGGGAATGACATTTTCATTTCCAAGGGGTGATAAGGAACCTGGTGACCCCAGTGGTTTATGAGGAAAGTTTCATTCTCAAATTAGAAGTGTCAACGAGTAATAAAATCTGTTTTGTACTCATAAGGAGGACCATCAATAGCAATCTTTCACCTTGGGCCAAGGTTAAAGATCATAAGATCTATTAATTTTTTGTCTGTGTGAAAGGCATAAATATTAGCTATATCAATGATTGTGCTCTAATTGGTGATAGGCAAGGATGATAATAATAACCTTCATATGTTTTACACTGCACAGTTACTTAAGGAAAAAAAAAAAAAAAAGAGTCCTTTGCATTCTTTCAACATAGTTCATCCTTGCGTAAGAAAATTTTCTTGGAGAAAATTTGTACCATGTAAGAGGGTAAAAATAATGAGCTGCCTTACAGGCTGACACATTTGTAGTGTTCCATTTCTCATCGGTCTTCAATTAAATGATCTTTTCTTAGTAGTCAGAGTAGTTACTCACCTGTAACAGGTGTTCTCCAGGAGCAGCAGCAGAAATCAGTCCTCACATATGGGTGACGTCGGAGCCGACGGAGCCCTTGTGCGGAGCATTTCCCCAGCTTGCAAGGAAAGCCTCGGGATTGCATTGCGTATGTGTGGTCCCCTTCCCGCCCAAGGGTGCCATCTTGCTCAGTCAGATGACATAGCTAAACAGGCAGCAAAAACCAAAATGAAGTATATGACTGCAACTCCAAGGGAGGAGGGAGGGTCATGAGGACTGATTCCTGCTGCTTCTGGAGAACAACCTGTTACAAGTGAGTAACTACTCTTTCTCCAGGACCCAGCAGGAAGTCAGTCCTCACATATGGGAACCTCCCCAGCTCTAGGCTACCGGGAACCCTAAGCTGAAAAATGGCTACCCTCTCAAGAGCCTCAGCATTGTGAAGAAGGTTATCCTCTGAGAACGCCCTCTTACGGTAGCCAACCAAAAGAAAGGTCGGAGGGTAGGAGTTGCCTAAACCATCAAAGAGATTACGGAGTACTGCTTGCCCGAAAGCACTGTCCCTTCAGGACTCTCTCCTCCACAAGGCAGTAGTGAGCTGCAAAAGTTCTGGCTGAAGGACCAAGTAGAGCACGGCAGATGTCTGCCAACGGAAGAGAGCGGAGATGAGCTAATGACGCGGCTTTCGCCCTGACACGGTGGGCTGTGACTCGACCCTGCAAGGGGAGGTCGGCTGCCTTGTACGCCCAGGCGATACAATCTGCTACCCAAGTGGACAAAGTATGCTTGGAGACAGGTAACCCCAGTTTATTAGGGTCAAAAGAGACGAAGAGCTGTGTAGCCCTTCGATGCCCCGGGTACGTTCTATTTACAGTCCAGGGTATGCCAGACTGTTTCAGCCGGCTGGTATGCGGTCTGGGAAAGAAGGTTGAAGAACCACCTCCTGGTTGAGGTGGAAAAGAGGAGACGACTTTGGGAAGGAACTTTAGGTGGGTCCGTAGGACCACCCTATTCCTATAGAACCGTGTGTACGGTCTATCAGAAACCAGAGCTTGTAGTTCACTCACACATCTGGCCGAGGTAAGAGCTACCAGGAAGAGTGCTTTCCAAGAAAGGAAGCTCCAAATGGCAAGTAGCCATCGGCATCAAATGGTGGGCGAGGTAAGTGCTGAAAAGACCACATTCAAAATTCTACTCAGTCGCCGGTGGACAAACCGGAGGCTTGAGAAGAAGCAGACCTCTGATGAAGCGGGACACCAAGGGGTGAACCAACAGAGACTGTCCCTCCACCGGTGAGTAGTGCGCTGATAGAGCACTGAGGTGGACCCGAACAGAGTTAGACGTAAGGCCTAGGTCTGACAGGTGAAGTAGATACTGCAGTACTACTGGCACAAGGCAGGAGAAAGGATCTTCATTGCGCTGAGTACACCATATTGTGAACCTATGCCACTTGAGGGAATAGGGCTTTCTGGTGGACTGCCTCCTAGAGGCCAAAACCACCTCTTCAACCTCCATAGGTAGAAGCAAGGGAGCTAGCACTATCCTTTCAGCAGCCAGGCCATCAGATTGAGGTTCTGAGATTGGGGTGCAGAAGGAAACCCTGTTCTTGAGACAGGAGATCGTGTTGCAACCGGAGAGGGAAAGGAGTTTCCACAGCCAACTGTAGCAGAAGTGGAATCCATGGTTGCCTCGGCCATCTGGGGGCTACCAGAATCAGATGTTTTGTCCCAGAGAATCTTGAACAGAGTTCGGGCCACCAGGAGCGTGGGAGGAAACGCATACAGGAGGCCCGTAGACCAAGAGATCAGAAAAGCATCTGCTGCCATTCTCAGGGGATGCGGCTGTCTGGAGCAAAACCTGGGCAGCTGACGGCTCAGAGGACTTGCAAAGAGGATCGATCGATAGAAGTACCCAGATGAGGACGATCTGCTGGACCACCAATGGATTCAACTGCCATTCGTGGGGATGGAGAATCCTGCTTAGCTTGTCTGCTAAGACGTTCTCCTGACCAGGTAGATAAACTGCTTTGAGAAACATGCCTTGTTTGACTGCAAAGGAGCAAAGGGCCTGCGCCTCCTGACATAGGAGCCTGGACCCTGTGCCCCCTTGCTTGTTCACATAGAACATTGCTACCTGATTGTCTGTCTGAACTAAGACAGACTGGTGAGAGGAGAGCATGAGAAAAAGTCTGTAGAGCCAAGCAGATTGCTCGCAGCTCCAAAAGATTGATCTGCTGTGTGGCCTCCCGAGGGAGGACCAGAGGCCTTGAGTGCACGTACCCTGGCAATGTGCACCCCAGCCCCTTAAGGAAGCATCGGTCGTCAGCACCCTGTGTGTGCTGGGGCCTGAAAAGGTACCCCCACCTGAGAAGGTTTTGGGAGATGTAGCCACCACTGCAAGGAGTCCAAAAGTGGTTTGGACACCTTTACTCCTTCTCGGAGGTCACCTGTGGCCTGCACCCACTGAGCTCTGAGGCACCACTGAGCAGCCCGCATGTGCAGATGGGCATTCGGAGTCACATGTACCGTGGATGCCATGTGGCCCAGGAGCTGCAGGAAGTGCCTGGCGGAGACCTGAGAACTGCTTTGGAAATGGTTGGCCAAGTTCCAAAGCTTTGGAACTGGTTGGCCAAGATTGGAGGATCGCCAATGTAACACCAATTTTTAAAAAGGGTTCCAGGGGTGATCCCGGGAGAAACTACACTTAGACCGGTGAGCCTGACGTCAGTACCGGGAAAAAATGGTTAGAAACCATTCATAAAGAATAAAATTACTCAGCATGTAGATAGTCACAACTATCTATGGGAGACAGCCAACATGGCTTTAGACAAGGAAGATCTTGTCTTACTAATCTGTTATGTTTTTTGAAGGAGTGAATAAACAGGTGGACAAAAGGTGAGTCGGTTGATATTGTATATCTGGACTTTCAGAAAGCCTTTGACAAGGTCCCTCATCAGAGACTTTTGTGCAAAACACTAAAGAGTCATGGGATAGGAGGCAGTGTACTACTGTGGATCAGGAACTGGTTAAAAGATAGAAAGCAGAGGGTAGGGCTAAATGGCCAATTTTCCCAATGGAGAAAGGTGAATAGTGGTGTACCCCAGGGATCTGTGGCTGGGTCCGCTGCTTTTTGACATGTTCATAAATGACCTGGAAAGTGGAATAACGAGTGAGGTTATCAAATTTGCAGATGACACAAAAAACTATTTAAAGTTGTTAAAACCCAAGAGGATTGTGAAAAATTGCAAGAGGATCTTGATAAATTGGAAGCTGGGCATCAAAATGGCAGATGAAATTTAATGTGGACAAGTGCAAGGTTTATGCACCTAGGGAAGAACAACCCAAACTATGGTTACACGATGCAAGGTTCCACATTAGGAACCACCACCCAGGAAAAAGATTTAGGCGTTCATTTGTGGATACCATGTTAAAACCCTTGACCCAGTGTTGCAGCGGCGGCCAAGAGAGCAAACAGAATGCTAGGTATGATAAGGAAAGGAATGGAAAATAAAACAAAAGATATTATAATGCCTCTATATCGTTCCATGGTGAGACCGCACCTTGGAATATTGTGTGCAATTCTGGTCGCCGTATCTTAAAAAGGATATAGCGGTATAAGAAAAGGTACAGAGAATAGACACCAAAATCGTCAAGGGGGATGGAATGATACTCCGATGAAGAAAGGCTAAAAAGGTTAGGGCTCTTTAAACTAGACAAGAGACGGAGGAGGGCAGATATGATAGAAGTCTATAAATTAATGAATGGAGTGGAACGGGTAAACGTAGATCGATTGTTTACCTTATCAGAATATAGAAAGATTGGTGGACATGCAATGAAAGCTACAGGGTAAACTATTTTAGACTAATAAAAGAAAATATTTTTTTCACGTCAACGTGCAATCAAACTCTGGAATTTGTTACCGGAGGATGTAGTAAAAGGCTGTTAGTGTTGCTGGGTTTAAAAAAGGTTTGGACAAGTTCCTGGAGGAAAGGTCCATAAAACCATTATTAAGAAGTGACCGAAGATTTCAATGCTTGACCCAGTACAAGCATTGTGGAACTTGTGTGTCCTCTTGGGGAAACTGCTAGGTACATATGGACCTAGATTGGACACTGTTGGAAACAGAATACTGGGCTTGATGGACCTTGGTCTGACCCAGTATGGCATATCTTATGTTCTTATGTTCTTATGACCATCAGTCTGTGGGCCCTGTCCTCGGGCAAGTAAGCTCTTGCCTGCAGGGTGTCTATTCTTACCCCTATAAACTCTAGGTTCTGTGAGGGGAGCAAAGTGGACTTTGCGTAGTTTATGACAAAGCTCAGATGCTGAAGAAGAGAGACAGTGCGAAGAGTGGCTTGTCTGGCCTCCTGGAGAGACTGGCCTCTGATGAGACAGTCGTCCAGATATGGGAAGACAAAAAAATTCCCTGATTCCTGAGATAGGCCGCCACCACCGCCAGGCATTTGGTGAAAAACCCTGGGGGCGGAGGTTAGGCTAAAGGGAAGTACTCTGTACTGAAAATGGTTTCCTCCCACCACAAATCTGAGATATTGTCGGTGGTCTGGGTGAATGAGGATGTGAGTATAAGCATCCTTTAGGTCTAAGGAGCATAGCCAGTCTCCCTGCAGGAGGTAGGGCAGCAGTATCCCAAGGGTAAGCATCTTGAACTTTTCCCTCCCCAGAAAACTTGTTTAGGTTTCGCAAGTCTAGTGGTAGGCCAGAGGCCTCCTGTCCTTTTTGGTACCAGGAAGTACCTGGAATAGAAGCCTTGCCCTTCCAGGTGGTGAGGCACCGGTTCCACCACCTGTTCCTTTAGAAGGACTTACCAAACTCCTGAAGGAAGGGAGGAGGGTTTCTGTGCAGAGGGGGTCTTGGAGGCTCCCCTGGAAAGTAAGAGGGGGGTAGCTGCTGGAAGTGGAGCATGTAGCCCTTTTGGACTATGCTGAGGACCCAGGTATCCCCTGTGATGGCTGGCCACCTGTAGGCGTACAGGGTCAGCCGACCTCCTGTGCTGAGTGGAGCCCGCTATGGAGGAAGAGGCTATGCTGTGGGAGTCAAAATCCCACTTCCCTGCTGTGCAGGAGCCGGAGCTGGCGGCTTGGGGGTCTTCTGCCTACGGGGCCCATGACCCTGCCCCTTGGCCTGCTGGCCCTGTTGGAGAGGTGGAGAGGCCTGATATTGAGGGTAGGATTTGTAGGTAGCACCCTTCCTCGCGAAAAAAGGGCTTATTTCCCGAGCCCTTCTTTTTCTGAGAAGGGGCACAAGTCTTCCTGGATAGCCTTGTCCTGGTGAGAGTCTCAGTCTCGATTTCCGCAGCCTTTTCAGTGATGGGCTTACTGAAAAGGTTTTCACCTCAGTAGGGGGACATCGACCAACTTGTTCTGCACCCATGAATACAGGTCTGATGACTGAAGCCAGGCCTGACGGCGTGCACCGATGCTGGCTGCGGCTACCCGGGCCAAAGCCTCGAAAGCCATCATAGGCTGCTTGAGAGATAAACTTCGAGCACTCTCGGATCCCTGTTGACAAAGCCTTGAACCTCCTGCAAAGGTCCTCGGAGAGGCCAGCTGAGAACCCGGCAATGTCCTTTGCCAGGTCTCGTAGGTACATGCCCATGTTCAGATGGTAGGTATGGACACGGCAGGAAGCACTTTCTACTGAGGGAATCCTGGTTACGGGCCTCCCGACCGGGAGGACACTGAAGAGTGCATCTTCTGACTCTTCAGGCGGTGCATGGATGATTCCACAACCATGGAGTTGTGCAGTAGCTGCGCCTTTTGGAACCCAGGGCTCTTACAGACTCGATAAATGGAATCGACCCATTTGGCTAAGAACCGGCGCCGAGGCCAATGCCTCCCACATATGGAAGAGCAGCCGTTCCAGCATCGGAGGACCGGTACAGTAAAGGCTTCCTTCGGAGGAAAGTCATACTGGAGGGCCATCGAGCTCTTCGGCTCGAGGCTCCTCCTCGTCATCCGCAGGGAAGGCCAAGGCTTTGGCCATGTCCCTCATGAAGTCCGCACACCGGGTATCCTTCGGGGGGACCGTCTCCGAGGCTCGGACTCCAGTGAGTCCAAAGGGACACACCGGGTGCGGAAGGTGTCCGGGGACTCCTCGTCCTCTGTCTCCCATGCCGAATCCTCTGAGGAGGAATTGAGCGGCTCCAGCCATGTGGGCCACGGTGACACCCGCCCCGATGATGAGGGTATTGGCGTCGACGACCTCAGCCCCGCTCGGGAGGTCGAGGGGGACCTTGACCGAGGATCGACTCGAGACTTCATTAACTCAAGGATCGGCTCTGTCCTCCAGGGTCGACTTGGACGTCGAGGTCCCAGTGGTCGGGCAGATGCAACCGGTCAGACCGGCGATCAGCACCCGCTGCTGTTCCATGAAAGCAGCCAAGCTGATCTTCCAAGGCCGTCAACCTGAGTCCAAGCTCAGGAGACTCAGCAGCCCCCGACTCGGGCCCCAACGGCATCAGGCCCGACGTCGGCTTCCCCAGAGGAGAGTCCTCGAGGACAACAGCACTTATGTGACTCTGGGACTCCGGCTCCACGCGAGGTAACTTGGACGGCCTCGCCGACTCCGAGAGCCCGGGGCGGCGGTCAGGGCTATGCGACCTGGGCCTCGAGGATCCAGGAGCCTCCACCAATGCCACCCAAACGAACTTGTCTTCCTTCTGTGCTCCCGGGTGGGAGATTCCCTCTCAGAGGAACCCCGACGGCGCTTGGGGTCAGACTCCCGAGACGTCGAGGCCTCTGATGAAGTCCGGGCCCGGCCGGACGCGGTCTCTGAGAAAATTCTCTCACGTTGATGCTGACGGCTCCGAAGCGCCTTCAACAACATTTTGCCGCACGGGCCACAAGCCAGCGGGGTTCTGGTCGGGCCCGAGGCAACGGAGGCAGCAGTCATGTGTGTTGGTGAGAAACATAAGTTTCTTGCACCGATCACACTTTTTGAACACGCTGGCAGCCATTGGGGGAAAAAGGGCCCCTGCAAGGTCAAAAGACCAGGCTGCCAGTGAAAACACAAAAAGAGCATGAATGCTAGTCACAAAGGACAAAAAATGAAAATGAAAACTCCGGACTCAATACCGGTGTACCGAGCCCAGGTGGGAAAGGGAACCGGCGTCGAACCGGGAAAAGAAAAAAGCCAAAATAGCCGAAAAAAAAAAAAAAAATCTACTTTTCCCGCGGTGACATGAACTCACGTCCGTTGGGCTCCGCGGAAAAAGAAAGACTGAGGCAAGATGGCACCCTTGGGCGGGAAGGGGACCGCGTATGCGTGCTGCATTCCCAAAGGCTTTCCTTGAAAGCTGGGGAAATGCTTCCGCACGAGGGCTCCGTCGGCAACGACATCACCAATATGTGAGGACTGACTTCCTGCTTGGTCCTGGAGAATAATCAGTTTACATCAGTATTTTGTTTTTACAATGGCAGTCAGTCTGTTCTCATCTCAGTTGTCATTAGTCAATTGCTCAAATAATATTAAGGTCCAAAATACTGCAGATCAAATGCTTCAAAGTGCAATAACAAAAAACTGCAAATTCAGTCATGCCCAAAAAACAAATTTTACTTACAAGGAAAGACCAAACTTCACACTAAATAATTAAAAATTATTCAAATGAAATATATAAATTGTATGAAAAGAGGATGCTAAGTGCTAAAGGGGCATGTTTACTAAAAGGGTAGCCTGGGGTGAGCGTGCGGTTTCGGCACAGTGCTAAAAAGTCAGCACAGGGGCCCGTGCCAAGAATCCCACACTACCCTGAAAGTTGCCTGCTGGGGTGGTGACTGAGTGAAATGGGGCGTTCCCGATGCAACGCAACTAGCATGGGCATCTGTGGCCCGCACTACGTGCGCTCAGCATAAGTAGAGCAAGGGTAACTAACATCATCTGAGTGGATGGTGTTAGTTGCACCTGTGGCTAATTTGCCACACTAAAGCATAATAAATGCAGGGGGACAGATGTACCCCCTCCCTTAGTTAGCCCAAAGCTTTGCGTTGGTAACATGGCCCACATATGCATTACCAGCATGGGGCTTAGCAAACATGCCCCAAAATGCGCTACGCATGTCAAAAGCATCACCATGCCAACCTCACATCACTTGATCTTTAATAATGTCCACAGTCCAATATTGGAACCAAAGGAACAGATACACAGACTGGCAGTGTATTCAGGTTTAAACAAACCCCTTTTATTGACCCCAACGCGTTTCGGCCAAAGGCCTTCCTCAGGGGGATATTAAGTGAGGGCGAAAACCTCGAAAGAATAAATACATAGTTAAAAACAAAAAATTGCAAATAAAAGTACAAAGGCAAATCAATAAATAAATCATTAAAAAGAAAGAAAAACATGCAAATTGTTATACATCTATAAAAGCTATATAACAGAACTAGAACATACCATAAAACTATAAATAAAGTAAAATAAAATAAAACCTTAAGTATGAATATGTTAAAACATTATTTACTAACCCTATTTTGAGTATGAGATGAGGAGGATACAATTAAGACAGGCAAACCATGTATATCAAGAAGACACAAATAAAAAGACTTTTTGAAAAAAAAAAATATCCATAAATACCGAATTATATCACCAGTACCTTAATGTGAAAACTTGCTTGCAAATAAAAGGCATAAAAGTCACTGAAATAATTAAAATACAATAGTCAAATCATTAATAAAACATATAAAAGACACAATTGTGTTGTATCATAAAACAGTAAACATAAAAACATCCATAAAATTATGTGGAAAAAAGAAAGTAAAACATTTTTGTGAAATGTCTGAACGTATTAAAAACAATCAATCAAGAGAAACCTAAAAAAAAACCTGAGACTAAAGAACAAAAATGAAGTAAAACAGAAACAAAAGGAGGAACTAATGTCACATTATGGGGTATGTTTACTAAAGTTTCTTAACGTGCGCCGCCGCGTTAGTCTGCAGGATGCCATATAAGGAGTGGGCGGTCCGGTCAAAAATAGCAAAACGGGATTAGTGTGTGCGCTCTTGTGCGCCGCGCACATTAGCGCACGAGTAACGCGCGCGGGAAGCATAAGCAGGCGCGCTAATGTGCAAACAGAGAAACAGGGCTGCAATACAATGGTGAAGACACTGACAGATGGTGCAGGGGTCATGGGCTCAATCCCCCACTGTGCCCAATGAATAAGGCTGGCTGAGGCACTACCATTTATGTGTAATATTGCATTATGAGGCTTTTTAATTTTATTTTAATTACTGCTGCTAGCAAACGCACTCTCTCAAAGCGCTGTAACATAAGGTGCTGCATAAGGCACCCCAGAGGGCACATTTTAAAGGGCACTGTCCGCCATGGCACCCTACAATGTTGCTTAAAGGGTGGCCTATAGGGCGCCATATAGGGGGCCCTATGAGGCACAAGCAAGGTCATAGCACTGTTTTGATGGCAGCACTGTGCATTTAAACGCATGGAAATCTTAAGTAGGTGCGCTGACATGCAAGGAGGAACAGCAGTGTAGCACAATGGTTAAGGCACAGGGGTCATGAGTTCAATCCCCAGTGTGCCTAATACGTAAGGCTGGCTGAGGCATCAGCTTTGACATGTAAGTATTGTTTCCTGCGGCACTTTATTTGTATTTTATCAATTGCTGCCATCAAACACACCCTCATGTGCCGTAACCTAAGGTGCCGCATAATGCACCCTATAAGGCACTCGATAGGGCACATTATAAAGTGCACTATCCACCATGACACCCTATAATGTCCCCTATAGGGCACCCTATCAGTCGCTCCATAGGATACTGTATAGTGCACCTTATATGGACGGTAACCATAAGGTGCCCTATAGGGCGCCCTCTGAGGCACCTTATGGGTACAGTACCCTGAGGGTGTTTTTGCTAGCAGCACTAAAATGTACATTAAAAATAGATAATGCTTTGGACAGCCCTATCAAATAACCCACTGTGGGTTTGAACCCATGACCTCTGGCTCCACTGGCAGTGAAGTAACCAGTGGGCTACAGCTGCTAGCAAGCCCCTGGCTGGCTGCAGAAGGACTGCATGTCACCACAAAAACAGTCTGCTGTGGTCACCAGGATAGGGTTAACCCACCAATACCCATGATGCACTGCACATGCCAATCCGCCGTCTACAGATGATCACAAGATGGGGTATGCACCCCCACAGCACCTCGGCCTGGTAGGGGGAACTGACCATGTGTGGTACTGGCACAGAGTAGCTACACACCGTCACACTGTGCAGGTACTGCACTCACCCTGAGGGTGAGGTTGGGCGCCCAGCACCAGGTCCACAGCAGAGATAGGCCATGCTGCAGGTCCCTAGCAGTGCTAATGTGTGCGATAGATAGTTTCTGCAGACACACCTTGGATATATCTGTATGTCTCAGTCAGGTGTAGCCCCTATGGACTCCTAGGAGGATTATGTACCACTACCCTCACCCTCACCCTCCAGAGCTGAGGGTGGTAAACAGGGTCTCCCACCAACAGATCCACATTCTACCTCCCTGCAATGGTGGCAGTAGAGGGGACCATCAACCCCAGTCCTGCTGGGGAGCAGACACCCTACAGCTCAGTCAATGCAGCTCTGTACACATCCATAACGCAATAGCAGACAGACATTAGGCCTGGAGAGGCTAAGCTGAACCCCACCCCTATCTGATATTCTCCTGCAGCAAGCCTTCAGCCACTGCACCCTGCAAGGCGCTCCATCAAGACACATACCAGCTGCAGACAGTCTGATAGCTAGTCCATAGTGCATGTTCCTGGTGGAAATGCGTTTGCACCCAGAACTGGGATGTCAGCATACACAACAAGCAGATAAGTTAGTGACTAGGCCCCAAAGGTAAACCCATAAATATCACATGAAAAAAATACTATATAGCACTATGGGGGTGCCTAGCCATGCTGTGGTCACTGCACAGTCAGGGTGAGAGTGATCTCCCAGCAGGACATGCTGTGGCCACCCTGTGCAGGTGGAGGCCGGGCACTACAATTTATTTATTTATTTATTTAGTGTACACTTATATCCTGCTACTTCCAGCGATCAGCAGCGGTTTGCTATACATAACAGTATGGTTGTACAGGCCATGGATTAAAACATACATAATGATTCAGTACAGGACACAAACATTCAGATTACAAGTTTACACGATTGCAAGACATTGATTACACATGTATGTACATATTTACAGGTTGTCGGAGTCTATAGGTGTTTGACGTGTAGTGCTCTTTCCTTGTGCATGGTGAAAGAGTTTATGTGGGATTGAAGTGTGTCTGGAAAAGATGCGTCTTTAGCTTTTTTCTGAATACCAACAGGTCACTGATTGCTCTCAGTTCGCATGGTAGTTGGTTCCATAGCAGTGGCGCTATGAATGAGAATGCTCGGTTTTGGCTGGTGGTTGCAGTGACAGCTCTCAGGCTAGCCGGAACAATGAGGGTATTGAGGTGTGTGGTTCTTCTGCTTCTGTTATTTGGCTGCGATGTGATAAGGGCGTTGAGAAACGAGGGTGCTATATTATGAATGAGCTTGAATGTGGTGATTAGGATTTTGTATTGTATGCGTGCAGTGATGGGGAGCCAAAGTAGGTCCATTAGAATTGGTGTTATATGCTCCTTCAGGCCTTTCCTCATGATTAATCTAGCTGCCACATTTTGCGCCATTTGGAGGATGTTGAGGGGTTTTTTTAGGCAACCCTTGTAGTATGGCGTTGCAGTAGTCCAGGTGAGGAATGATGAGGGCTTGTGCAACGGTCCTAAAATCTGAGTGCTCTATGATGCTACGTAGTGGGTGCAAGACTTATTTTGTGGAAAATGGCTCGATTGGTAATTCAGAGATGCTTTTCCATCTTTAGGTTGCAATCCAGTGTCACGCCCAGGTATTTTAGCTCGCTCTTTGTCGGCATAGACGTTATTGTTCATGGTGACTGTAGATGGTGGGTTGAAATCTGTTTTTTTGGAAATGAACATCACTTCGGTCTTTTTGTGATTAATGGCCATGTTATTCTGTTACAGCCAGAATTGTAGCTCACTGAGGCATTTTTCCAGTTGACTGATGTTCGGGTTGTCTACATCAAGTTGAGTGTAGAGCATTAGGTCATCAGCATAGATGTGATAACTGATCTGATCTACAATGTCCCAGCCAGTGCCCTATGCCCTGTGCAGATGCATCCTGGCCAGGCCACCCTGTCTGAGCTATACCCATGGTACCTTGCTCCTCATTATGCACATTGGCAGGCCAATACTGGCAACAGTGCTGGCAGTGTGGGCTGTGGAGGGTGTTTGCAGCCACCACACACTGGATAGACAGACACACACTCCCACACCTATGCCAGCATTGTGCTACTATAGAGGAGTTTAGCAGCCCTGGCCACCACACCAGTCCTGGGCACAGTGCAGGCATGGATATGGTACGCAATACTGTTGGGGGTCACTCCCCAGGGTGGTAAACACTGTCAGAGACCAGACCTGCAGCACACTCCACAGACATCAGACAGGTTGCTATGATGGAGCTCAATCAGCAAACTGTGCGTAACGTAGGAATTGCTATCTGACAGTAATCATAGCAAACTTTTGATAGCTGTGTACCGTATTCCCAGGTGTTAGGGTGGCATTGCTAAGGTATGCAAGTGCTAGTATTGGGAGAATGCACGCAGGGCCCAATGTCCTGCCTCTCCAGGAGGCATTGGCTAATGGAGCCTGTGGGTGTGGGTGTGTCTGCCCCTGTTGGCTGCTGCTTTACGGCAGAGGTTCCCAACTCCAGTCCTAGTGTGCCAAACACTGTTCGGGTTTTCATGCTGTCCCTCATGAATATGCATGAGATACATCTGCATACCATGGGGGTGGTGCATAGATATGCAGCACAGGCATCTTTATTAGAGGCAGCATGGAACCTGAATCGTGTTTGGCCCTCCAGGACTGCATTTGGGAGACTCTGCTCTAGGTACTGCGCCTGTTTATGGTGTCTGCTCTGTAGGGTAAAATGTAGGTGTTTTGGGCATGTTTACGTCATCTGCAATAAACGTTCTGTCTGTAGTAGCACGTTTCAGTTGTGGGGTAAAATATGGGGACTGGGTTGGCCAGGCACCATAGCTGGGACTTGAACCTGTGACCTTCTGCCTCCAAACACACTGGTTGTGTGCACTGCACCACCGTGTTGCCACAGAGACAGTGCATTCTCTGGTGATACCATGACTGTTTGTCCGTCAGGCCCTGTCTGTTGCAGTGCATGGCACCCACCTACACAGGGCTAGGCCATGGTCTGCTCTGGGCAGCTGCCACTGCCCCCCTCCACCACCAGTACCCCTCTGCCACCATGCTGACATGCCCTTCTGCTGGTGGTGCTGGTGGTGTGCAGTCGCAAGCCATCCAGTGTGCAGGTAGGCGGCTGCCTATGGTGCGTGTTCTGGGGTAGGAGTGCCTGCATAGGCATCCACGCTTCCCCCCAACACCACCTAAGAACATAAGATATGCCATACTGGGTCAGACCAAGGTCCATCAAGCCCAGTATTCTGTTTCCAACAGTGGCCAATCTAGGTCATACGTACCTAGCAGTTTCCCCAAGGGACACAGGTTCCACAATGCTTGTATTGGTTCAAGCATTGATATCCTGGGTCCCTTCTTAATAATGGTTTATGGACCTTTCCTCCAGGAACTTGTCCAAACCTTTTTTAAACCCAGCTACACTAACAGCCTTTACTACATCCTCCGGTAAACAAATTCCAGAGTTTGATTACAAGTTGAGTGAAAAAAATATTTTCTTTTATTAGTCTTAAATAGTTTACCCTGTAGCTTCATTGCATGTCCCCTAGTCTTTCTATATTCTGATAAGGTAAACAATCGATCTACGTTTACCCGTTCCACTCCGTTCATTAATTTATAGACTTCTATCATATCTCCCCTCAGCCGTCTCTTTTCCAGGTTAAAGAGCCCCAACCTTTTTAGCCTTTCTTCATAGGAGTAGCCTTCCATCCCCTTTACCATTTTGGTGGCTCTTCTCTGAACCTTTTCTAAAAATTGCTATATCCTTTTTAAGATATGGCGACCAGAATTGCACACAATATTCAAGGTGCGGTCTCACCATGGAACGATATAGAGGCATTATAATATCTTTGTTTTATTTTCCATTCCTTTTCCTTATCATACCTAGCATTCTATTTGCTCTCTTGGCCGCCGCTGCACACTGGGCCGAGGGTTTTAACATGGTATCCACAAGGACGCCTAAATCTTTTTCTTGGGTGGTGGTTCCTAATGTGGAACCTTGCATCGTGTAACCATAGTTTGGGTTGTTCTTCCCTAGGTGCATAACCTTGCACTTCTCCACATTAAATTTCATCTGCCATTTTGATGCCCAGTCTTCCAATTTATCAAGATCCTCTTGCAATTTCCACAATCCTCATCCTGGGTTTTAACAACTTTAAATAGTTTTGTGTCATCAGCAAATTTGATAACCTCACTCGTTATTCCACTTTCCAGGTCATTTATGAATATGTCAAAAAGCAGCGGACCCAGCACAGATCCCTGGGGTACACCACTATTCACCTTTCTCCATTGGGAAAATTGGCCATTTAGCCCTACCCTCTGCTTTCTATCTTTAACCAGTTCCTGATCCACAGTAGTACACTGCCTCCTATCCCATGACTCTTTAGTTTTGCCAAAAGTCTCTCATGAGGGACCTTGTCAAAGGCTTTCTGAAAGTCCAGATACACAATATCAACCGACTCACCTTTGTCCACCTGTTTTATTCACTCCTTCAAAAAAAACATAACAGATTAGTAAGACAAGATCTTCCTTGTCTAAAGCCATGTTGGCTGTCTCCCATTAGGTCATGACTATCTATATGCTGGAGTAATTTTATTCTTTATGATGGTTTCTACCATTTTTTCCCGGTACTGATGTCAGGCTCACCGGTCTGTAGTTTCCCGGATCACCCCTGGAACCCTTTTTAAAAATTGGTGTTACATTGGCAATCCTCCCAATCCTCAGGTATTAGAGAGATGATTTTAATGATAGTTCACAGATTACTGATAGCAGGTCTGCAATCTCAAAATTTCAGTTCTTTCAACACCCTTGGATGTATACCATCCGGCCCAGGTGATTTGCTACTCTTCAGTTTATCTAATAGTTGTAAGACATCTTCCCGATGTATCGATATTTCCTTCAATTCTTCCACACCTGCCAATGTTCTGTGCCCTAGGGGGTACCTGCTGGGTACTATCCCCTGTGACACTGTGATAAACACTCTCGTGCCCATGCTGGGCCCTCATCAGTTGCTGTCTGGCTGCTGTTCAGTTTCAGCATTCCTAAGTTCCATCTAGGCATCTGCCTAGTCCGCACTGTGCCCCAGCTGCACCACAGCATGTGCCGCCTGCAGCCCTCGTATCCCCTTTCCCAGCATCTGTCCAGTTGCCCATTCCGACATGCCCCGCCCGGCTGTTGTGGAACATGTGCATGCCATAGGTAACTTGTCCAATGGAGAGGGAAACCCTGATCAGTGCCATTTCACTGTGGGATCATTCACATTGTATGGGGACGGAGGGTAGACCCTTCCAAAATTCATATTTATTTTTTGGGGCTTTCTTGGGAGTGGTTTTTGATGTTTCCCATTACTATCACTATTGTCCAGCTTGATTATGATTTTTTTTAATTTTGTTGGGGTCATTTTCAATGTTTATTTGCACTTTTGTTCCGTGCACATGTATCACACTTATCACTTTTTTGTAGGTTTCCCTGGTTTTGCTGTACATTGCAGACAGAAATGGTTTCTTTTCTCTTTAAATCAGCTCTAACGCGAGGTTTTCACTTGCGTTAGTTTTGGCCTCGGATTTCACATCGTTAGTGTGCGGGGAGCCTCTCCCCTCCCACTCTCCACCCATTGACCCCTTCTCTCCACCCCTGGGGAGCCTTCCTCCGCGAGCCTTTCCCCGCCTTCAGCACGCGTGAGCGCGCACTAAGGCACATTTGTGCCCCATAAAGCATCATTAGCACGCGCTAAGGTACCTTAGTGCGTGCTAATTGCACAGCGCACACGTTAAGAAGGTTTAGTAAACATACCTCATAGATGTATCTGTTTTTTCATAAAAGCCTCCTTTCCTCCCCCTTTCCCCTCTTCCCTTCCTTTCCTTCCCCCCTCTCCCTTCCCCCTCCCCCACCCCTTCCCTTCCTCCCCCTCCCTCTTCCCCCTCCCCTCCCCCCTTTTCTCTCCTCCCTCTCCCACTCCCCCCTCTTTCCTTCCCTTCCTCCCCCTCCCTCCCTTTTCCTCTTTCCCTCCCCCCTTTTTCCCTTCCCCTTCCCTTTCCCCCCTTTCCTCCCCCTCTTCTCCCTCCCCTCCCTTTTCCCCCATTCCTCCCCTCTTCTCCCTCCCCTATTCCCCTTCCCTTCCCCCCTCCTCTTTTTCCTTTTCCCTTCCCCCCCCTTCCTCCCTTTCCCTCCTTTCCCTCAACCCCCTCTCTCCCCCTTTTCCTCTTTCCTCTCTTCCCTCACCCTTCCCTCTTCCCCTCCCTACATCCCCCCTTCTTTCTCCTCTTTTCCTCCCCTTCCTTCCCTTTCTCTCCCCTCTCTCTTCTTCTCTCTCCCCTCCCCTACCCCTCCTCTTTTCCTTTCCCCCTTTTCCCCCTTTTTTTCCCCCCCTTCCTCCCTTTCCCCTCAACCCCACCCCCTCCCCCTCTCTCCCCCTTTTCCTCTTTTTCCTCTCTTCCCTCACCCTTCCCTCTTCCTTCCCCCTCCCCCTTTCCCTCCCTACACCCCCTTCTTTCTCATCTCTCTTTTCCTCCCCCTACCTTCCCTTTCTCTCCCCTCTCTTCTTCTCTCCCCTCCCCCCCTTTCCCCCCTCCCCCTTATCCTCATCCCCCTCCCCCCCTTCCCCTCCTTTTTTCTCTCATTTATTCCTACATTTCAGTCTGTTTAAATATTTTAAACAATTTATTATTTTTAATACTCTTTATTTTGCACTCATATAGAAGTTTTCCATAAATTTAGTGAATAATGTTTTAGTGATGTACACATTATATCCATTTAGACCACATACAAAATGTCGATAAATAAGCAGCCTTGACCGTCACCTCTTTGGATACGGTAGAGTGTAGACATAAGAGTTCGGACATATGTTTATTTATAATATGAATTTTGTTCTTATCAATAAGTTCTATATTATGTTTTTAGTTAATTTGAACTTTCACCTTGATTTGGCGGGAAAACGCCATTTTAAAAGATATGCACGGCAGTCAGTTCCTTCCTAATACTGCCCATACAGGGACGATCACGGTGAAGCGGTAAGACAGATTTTGTTGGTTTTACAGAGTTCATCGGCACAGTAGGGCATAGATTGGAAGTCAATCTTGTTAAATTTAATAGTGTTTAATCATCACAGTATGACATAGCCTGGAAGTTAATTAATTTTTTAGTGTAAGTGCTCTTTAACATCAACATTTTATCTTTTAATTTGGGGCAGTAAAAAACGCTAGTTCTTTGGCTTCTTTGACTTTTTATTCCATCTCGGCGAAAAAATGCCGGTAATAACTCTCTTCGGTAGCTTTTTTCAATACTGCTCGTATAGGGAAATTTTTGCCGCAATGGTATAGAAATCTTTGTGTTTTACTACATTTTGATTTTAATCAATTGAAATTTGTCCACATTGGAAGATTTTAGAATAGCTTATTATAGGTCTAAGTACGTGCTCTACAATAGGAATTATTTTCACTCGTGCACTCTTTGGCATCGTGTCATGTCACTATTGTGTTTTAAACTCATGGAAAATATAAGACATGGTGGGTTACATAGTCGAGCAGTAGTTTCCTGCCAAAAATTCGTACAGTAGCACAATTTTGCAAGTAGTTTTTAAATAAGATTTCATCTAGTTTTAAAGGTAGAAACAAATGTTTATAAAAGTTTTTACCTTTTTAATAGTTCCTTCTTTTTAATTTTTTTTTAAAAAATTATATATTTCTGTGGCAAGTTATCCTAGTTCTTTTGGCAATATGGTATGGCTACAAACATTTTAAATAGGGACATTATATGAAATTTGTTTCAAACTTCACATGTTTTATCTAGTGCTATAATAACAAATTTCAGTAGTAGATTTTTACAAAAGACACGATGCCTACAACATGATACACTACATTTCACATTTGTATAAGACGTTTTATGACAGATACCTCCTCTTTTTTCAATTTTTATTTTTATCGTCATCATTATTATTATTATTAATTTTACTAATAAAAGAATGTACTAGTTCTAAATTTATTTTTCAGCTTAAGAAACATGGGGGTATGTTTACTAAACTGCGGTAATCGTGAATAACGCGCGTTATGTAACGTTAATGATCGTAAGCGCAGCATAACGCGTGTTATGATGCGCTAACGATCGTAATGCCCCGCGGCGCGGTAAAACACCGCAGAAGGTGGAGAGAGGGCGGAGAGTGGGGGTGGGGAGAGGCTCCCTTCACACTAACGCTCTGATCTGAAGAGCTCAATTCCAACGCGAATGAAAAACCTGCCATTAAATGCACATTACAGGGGAGAGAAACCATTTCAGTGTCAGTAATGTACAGCCCAGGCAGGGAAACCTAAACAAAGTGATAAGTGTGATACATGTGCACAGAACAAAAGGGCACATAAACACTGAAAATGACCCCAACAAACTGGAAAAAAAACCATAACCAAGCTGGCCAATAGTGGTATCAATGAGAAACATCAACCCCGCCCCCCCCCCCCGAGTAAGCTCCATAGAACAGATATAAATCGTGGAAGGGTCTATAATCCGTCCCCATACAAGGTGAATGAGCCCACAGTGAAATAGCGCTGCTCAGGGTTTTCCCCACCATCAGACAGGGTTCCTATGGCGTGCACAGGTCCCGCAACATCAGGGCGGGCATGTCGGAACGGCAACTGGACAGATGCCGGAGAAGGGGATACAGAGGGCCGCAGGCGGCACATGCTGTGGTGCAGCTGGGCCACAGTGCGGACTAGGGCGATGCCTAGGTGGCCCATACGAATGCTGAAGCAGCAGAGCAGCCAGACAGCAACTGCTGAAGGCCCAGCATGGGCACGACTGTGTTTCCCACAGTGTCACAGGGGATAGTACCCAACAGCTATCCCCAAGGGCACGGAACATTGGCAGGCGGTGCTGGGGGGAAGCGTGGACACCTATGCAGGCACCCCTACCCCAGAACCCGCACCATAGGCAGCCGCCTACCTGCACAATGGATGGCCTGAGACTGCGCACCACCAGCAGAAGGGCATGTCAGCATGGTGGCTGAGGGATACTGGTGGTGGAGGGGGCAGTGGCAGCTGCCCAGAGCAGACCGTGGCCTAGCCCTGTGTAGGTGGGTGCCGTGTACTGCAATAGACGGGCCCCGTCTGACGGACAGTCATGGTATCACCAAGGAACATACTGACTCTGTGACAACAAGGTGGTGCAGTGCACAAAACCAGTGCATTCAGAAGCAGAGGATCACAGGTTCAAGTCCCAGCTGTGGTTCCCACCAACCCAGTCCCCATATTTTACCCACTACTACAACGTGCTAATACAGACAGCACCTTTATTGCAGATGACGTAAACATGCTCAAGACACCTACATTTTACCCTACAGAGCACAGACACCATAAACATGCACATTACCTAGAGCAGAGCCTCCCAAATGCAGTCCTGGAGGGCCAAACACCATTCTGTTTCCATGCTGCCTCTGATAAAGATGCCTGTGCTACATTTCTATGCACCACCCCCATGGTATGCAGATGTATCTCATGCATATTCATGAGGGACAGCATGAAAACCCGAACTGTGTTTTGCACCGCAGGACTGGAGTTGGGAACCTCTGCTGTAAAGCAGCAGCCAACAGGGGCAGACACTCCCGTACCCACAGGCCCCATTATCCAAAGCCTCCTGGGGAGGCAGGACTTTGGGCTCTGCGTGCATCTCCCAATACTAGCACTTGCATACCTTAGTAATGCCACCCTAAACCTGGGAATATGGTACACATCTATCAAAAGGTTGCTATGAGTACTGGCAGATAGCAATTCCTAGGTTAAGTACACTTTTCTGAGTGAGCTGCATCATAGCAACCTTTCTGATGTCTGTGGAGTGTGCTACAGGTCTTGTGTCTGACAGTGTTTACCAAGCTGGGGAGTGACTCCTACAGTATTGCGTACCATAGCCATGCCTGCACTGTGCCCAGGACTTGTGTGGTGGCCTGGGCTGCCCAACACCTCTATAGTTGCACAATGCTGGCATAGGTGTGGGGAGTGTGTGTCTGTCTATCCAGTGTGTGGTGGCTGCCAACACCCTCCACAGCCCACACTGCTAGCACTGTTGCCCATATTGGCCTGCCAATGTGCATAATGAGGAGCAAGTTACCGTGGGAATAGCCTGGATAGGGTGGCCTGGCCTGGATGCATCTGCACACGGCATAGGGCAATGGCTCGGACATTGTAGTGCCTGGCCACCACCTGCACGGACAGGGTGGTTATAGCATGTCCTGCTGGGAGGTCACTCTCACCCTGACTGAGCAGTGACCATGGCATGGCTAGGTTCCCCCATAGTGCTTTATAGTATTTCTCTCATGTGATATTTATGGGTTTCCTTTTGGGGCCCAATCACTGACTTATCTGCTTGGTGTGTCTGCTGACATCCCCGTTCTGGGTACATGCATCTCCTCCAGGACCATGCACTATGGACTAGCTGGCGGACTGTCTGCAGCTAGTATGTGTCTTGCTGGAACACCTTGCAGGGTGCAGTGGCTGGAGGCTTGCTGCTGGAGAATGTCAGATAATGGTGGGGGGCAGCTGAGCATTTCCAGGCCTGCCGTCTGTCTACTATTGCGTTATTGATGTGTACCGCTCTGTCTGTTCCCCAGCAGGACTGGGGTTGCTGGTTCCCCCCTCTACTGCTACGATTGCAGGGAGGTAGACTGTGGATCTATTGGTGGGTAATCCTGTTTCCCACCCTGAGCCCCAGAGGGTGGGTTGTGTGGTGATACATAATCTGCCTATGGATCCATACACCCCCCCCCCCCTTCACCAGGTAACCATGGCACCAACACAGGATATGCACTATTCTGGGTGCAGCATCGCCCATAGGGACTAGACATGACCGAGACATACAGCAGGACACAGATGTATCCTAGGTGTGTCTAACTAAACTGCCTATCACACACTGATGGGGACCTACAGCATGGCGTATTTCAGCCATGAAAGGTGCTGTGGACCTGGTGCTGGGTGCCCCACCTCAACCTCAGGGTGGGCATTGTACCCGCACAATGTGACTGTCTGTGGCTACTCTGTGGCAGTGCCACACACGGTCTGTTCCCCCTAGAAGGCCGAGGTGCTGTGGGGGTGCATACCCGATCTTGTGCCCATCTCTCGACTGCTGATTTGCATGTGCAGTGCATCATGGGTACGGGTGGGTTACCCCTATCCTGGTAACCACAGCAGACAATTTGTGTGGCGACATGCAGTCCTGCAGCCAGCTAGGGCTTTGTTCGCATCTTTATAAGGTGTCCTATAGGGGACATTATAGGGTGCCTTGGCGGACAGTACACTTTATAATGTGCCCTATGGAGTGCGCTATGGGGTGCCTTATGTGGCACCTTAGGTTATGCCACTGTGAGGGTGTGTTTGCTGGCAGCACTAATTAAAATACACGTCACATGCCTCAACAATCGCTACTTAAATGTAAAGGGTGCTGCCTCAGCCAGCCTTATACATTAGGCCCACTGGGGAATCGAACCCATGACCCCATACCATCAGTCTGTGTTGTAACCATTGTGCTACTGCTCTGTTGCTGTGCTTGTATGCCTGCGCGCCTTCTTAAGATTAACGCGCGGTAACGTGCCCTGTAGCGCTCGTTCATTTATGGCGCCTTGTAACGCGCGTTCTCGGAAACGATGTACCGCCCAAGTCCTTATTTGGGGTTTCTGTCTCTACCGTGGCTCCTAACGTGAATCGCACTAACGCAGTTTAGTAAACATACCCCATAATGTGACATTAGCTCCTCCTTTTGTTGTTTACTTCATTTTTATACTTTAGTCACAGGTTTTTTAGGTTTCTCTTAATTAATTGTTATTAATACTTTCAGACATTTCACAAAACTTTTTTACTTTCTTTTTCCACATAATTTTATGGATGTTTTTATGTTTACTGTTTTATGATACAAAACAATTGTGTCTTTTATATGTTTTATTAATGATTTGACTATTGTATTTTAATTATTTATTTCAGTGACTTTTATGCCTTTTATTTGCAAGCAAGTTTTCACAATAAGGTACTGGTGATATAATTCAGTATTTATGGATATTTTTTTCAAAAAGTCTTTATTTATGTGTCTTCTTGATATACATGGTTTGCCTGTCTTATTGTATCCTCCTCATCTCATACTCAAAATAGGGTTAGTAAATAATGTTTTAACATATTCATACTTACGGTTTTATTTTATTTTACTTATAGTTTTATGGTATGTTCTAGTTCTGTTGTTATATAGATTTTATAGATGCATAACAATTTGCATGTTTTTCTTTCTTTTTAATGATTTATTTATTGATTTGACTTTGATTGTACTTTTATTATTTGCAATTTTTTGTTTTTAACTATGTATTTATTCTTTCGAGGTTTGCTCCCTCACTTAATATCCCTCTGAGGAAGGCCTTTGGCCGAAATGCGTTGGGGTCAATAAAACGGGTTTGTTTAAACCTGAATACTCTGCCAGTCTGGGTATCTGTTCCTTTGGTTCCATACATCCTAGAGATACTTTGGTGCTTCTTTTTGTCTCCCACAGTCCAAAATTGTCCATAATGATCCTTAATCTAAAGGCCCTCACAGCTGATTTTTAAAATAATTTTTAATGCAATTAAAATGTTTATCCAACAAACTTAAACACTCATCTGATAGTCTTTCTTCTTTCTTGGGAAACTGTAAATCCTAATCATCAGCCTTCACAGGAGCAATGCACTGACACTGATATTTGGCAAACTAAAGCCATACCCAACATGGTCCATATTTCAAGTTAACTATTGTGCTCTATGGCAGCAGCTGTCTCCACTGCAAATACATATGCGCTCTTGCACATCCTTGCAAAAGCTTCCTACGTTTGGCAGAGCCTTTGTAAAATATTGGCAGAACTCTGCAAGTCCTGACCAGCAAATTTCAATTGCTATCTACCTAACCTAATATTTAGCCTTATTGGGACCAATATTCAGCAGCAGTGGCTAGCGCGATTCAAGCGCTTAACCGTTGCTTCTGAATACTAAACCCAGATATTCAATGCTGGGGCCATATCTGGCCATCGGCACTGCATCTCCAGGTCAGCTGCGAAAGCTGGAAGCTAGCCAGGCAGTGGCGATATTGAGCCACTGCCCGTTGAGCTTCAGTGACAAACGTTAGGACAGCTTTAGCTGCAGCTAACTTTTGCCACTGAGGGATAACCAGGCAGTGGCTGAATATCGCCACTGACCATCATCCCTGGGTACACCCGGAAATGTCATGATGCTGATCACGTAACACTGGGACATATAGCAGTGGAACCCAGGGATATTCAGCAGCATGAACTATGCTAGCACCACTGAATATCCCGTTAAGGGGCATTTGCACGGCTTACAGGTCTGTAAACCGGGTAAATGCTTTTCAATATCGGACCCATTGTCTTTAACTTCCTTGGTAATCCCTCCCCAGTTATCCTATCCTCCTACCATCACCATATCAATTTCTAATTCCACTTTAATTTCCCAAACATGGTCTCCAAGACAGAAGCTCTTTTGTGTAATGGGAATACCACCCTTAGGGGCCCTGTTACTAAAGGTGTGCACTTACCACACCACTAGCAGCAAACCTAATGCATGAAAAGTGCAACTGTGCTGTGCTAATTGTTGGGGGTGTGCCTAGCAAGTTCCCGGGAGTTAGTGCACGATCATGCACCAGAATGTGCAGCGTAATCAAGAGGTATCATTATGTGCCCTTGCGCTACTGGCAACATGCTCTCCACACCCACACTCTGCCTCTAACCCAGCTACTTTTCTTCCTAGCAAGAAATGGCCACTTAACATGGTTTTAGCAACCAGTATCTGACATGCATAAATGTTAGTTTTGTCAGCTGCCAATTTCTGCACGCTAAAATGCACATTAACTACTTAGCGGCCTTTAGTAAAAGGGCCCCTTAATATCATTATGATTCAAATTCCCCACTAAATTACAATCTCAGTTTTGGTTCTTCTATAATTTTGGTGTCTACTTTGATAAAAAGAAAAAAAAAACTTCTCCAGCATATCACTGGTACTGCCCATATCTAGTACATTGCTTAACCATCTTTCTCTGAAATACTTATGCACACCTTTATATCCTCTTACCTGCTGAACTCTACAACCTCATTCCCTATGGCCTATTCAGGTTCCAGTTCTCCAGATGTGAGTTTGTACAAATGCCACTACCAAAAAAATTTTTAACCAAAAGATAAGTTTGAATTTCACTGGCATCCCATCTCCTTCATAAAGTTTCCTATAAATTAACCAAATCATCCTTCATAAGTTGGAACATAAGAAATGTCATACTGGGTCAGACCAAGGTCCATCAAGCCCAGTATCCTGTTTCCAACAGTGGCCAATGCAAGTCACAAGTACCTGGCAGTTTTCCAAGAAGACACACAGGTTCTACAATGCTTGTATTAGGGCAAGAAGTGGATTTACCGGGTCCTCTTTCATAATGGTTTATCCTCCAGGAACTTGTCCAAACCTTTTTTAAACCCAGCTCTAAGGTGTTGGCTTCTGCATGCCCTCACAGATCTCATTATTACCTAAAGGGCCTATTTACTAAACTCCATTAGGCATTTAATGTGGATTTTAGCATGTGTTAACTGTTAACAGAGAGATCAAAAATCAATTAACATACTGTAATAATAATGGCATGCATTACCTGCCTCATTAAACATTTAGGGGGTCATTTTGAACCACGAATAGCGGGGAAGTTAGTCGGGGGCAGGGAAGAGGCAGCCCGGGGGTGGAGAGTGGGCAGGCAGTGGGCGGTCGCTGGCCCTGGATGTCCAGGGCCAGCGAAATGGCTGGGGACGTTTCAGTAGCTCTGCGGCGTGGAAGAGGCTGGGAGGCAAAAGTTAAATCCCCCCAGCCCGACTCTGGCCTTAGGAGGCCAGTTCGGGGGCCAGGCTGCAGGGAACTAACTTTTTCGTCGGTGGCTGGCATCGTGACATTTAAATGGAGCCATGGC
Source organism: Ichthyophis bannanicus (assembly GCA_033557465.1). Lineage (NCBI taxonomy): Eukaryota > Metazoa > Chordata > Amphibia > Gymnophiona > Ichthyophiidae > Ichthyophis > Ichthyophis bannanicus. The sequence continues at coordinate 626,996,021 of CM066035.1, forward strand.
GCAATGGCAACATGACGCCATGGTGCTGCGGCTCCATTTACATGCCCTGACTGAGCTAGTCGGGCTTCGCTGTATGTGCAGGCTGGGACTGAATCACAGTCCCGGCCTGCATGTGCAGTGGTGTTCGTGATTCTGATCCCGCGGGGCTAGACGTGCCCCGTGAGATCAGAATCACAATCTCCTTTGTACGTCCAGGTCAGCCCAGATGTACAAAGGAGATCGACATCGAGAACGGAATCGGGCCCTTAAAGAATAGTTCTCCCTGTAGAGAATCCAGGATCTCCTTACTTCTATATGACACTGCAGCAGGGATGTGCCAATCAACATCCAGCATAGTGAAATCACCTATCAGTAGCACTTCTTTCATACACAGCATTGCCATGAAAGGAGAAGTGCTACTGATAGGGGATTTCAATATGTCAGATGCGATGTCATCTAGAAGTAAGGAGATCCTGAATTCACTATAGGGAGAACTATTCAGGCAACTGGTAACAGAACCCACACATGAAGGGTCCATAGGGGACTTGGTGCTTACCAATAGGGAAAGTGTTTCTGATGCTATAGTGGGAGATCATCTCGCATGCAGTGATCACCAGCTAGTGTGGTTCAGTATTAGGACTAGGGCTAACTTTGCCAAGATGAGACAATACCTCAAAAAGTTGTTAGCGGGATGGGAACAGCTGGGGGATGTAGAAAAACAGTGAGCAAATCTGAAAGGAGATATTTTAAGGGCAACAAGCCTTTTTGTTAGAAAGGTAAATAAAGGTATAAGGAATAGGAGGCTGCTATGGTTCTCAAAAGAAGTAGCTGAAAATGTGAAGAAAAAGAGGGAGGCCTTCAGGAAATACAAGAGATCACAGAGAGGAAGACAGGCATCTATATTTGGAAAAACTTAGAGAAGCTAGCAAGGTAGTCAGGAAAGCAAAGATACAAAAAGAAGAAGAAATAGCCAATGCAATAAAATGGGGAGATAAGACATTTGTCAGATACGTTAGTGAGAAGAGGAAGGGCAAAAGTGGTATTGTCAGACTCAAGGGTGAAGGGAAGGAATACGTAGAAACTGATGAGGATAAAGCGGAATTGCTTAAAAAGTAATTCTGTTCTGTGTTCACAAATGAAGGGCCAGGAGCAGGACCTCAGAAAACACCCACAAATAGGAACAGAAGTGACGGGAAGCTTGAACGATTTTCAGAAAACTGTGTTCGTGAGGAACTAGGTAAATTAAAAGTAGATAAAACGATGGGACCGGATGGTATACATCTGAGGCTACTGAAGGAACTTGAGGACATTTCAGCAGCTCCATTGACTGACTTTTTCAATACTTCTTTGGAGTCAGGAGTGGTACCAGAGGACTGGAGAAAGGCACATGTGGTCCCTTTACATAAAAGCAGAAGTAAGGATGAGGCTGGTTAGTCTAACCTCTGTGGTGAGTGAAATATTGGAAATGCTGCTAAAAGAGAGAATAGTGAGGTTTCTGGAGTCCAAAGACAAGCAGGATGGATTCACCAGAGGCAGGTCTTGTCAGACAAATCTGATTGATTTCTTTGAGTGGGCGGCCAGGGAGTTGGACCGAGGGAGATCTCTAGATGTGGTGTACTTAGATTTCAGTAAAGCCTTTGACACTGCTCCTCACAGGCAACTTATAAACAAACTGAGCACACTAGGGATGGACCTCAAAGTTACTGATTGGGTTAGATATTGGTTGCGTGGGAGGCAACAAAGGGTATAGGTAAATGGAGCTCACTCTGAGGAGAAGGTTAACAGTGGTATGCTGCAGTGATCTCTCATTGGTCCAATTCTATTTAACAGCTTTGTTAGTGATATTGCGGAAGGGCTGTTGGATAAGGTTTGCCTGTTTGCGGATGATACCAAAATCTGCAATAGAGTAGACACCCAGGAAGGTGTAGATAATATGAGCTAAGCTTGAAGAATGGTCGAGAATTTGGCAGCTGATATTTAATGCTAAAAAACGCAGGGTCATGCATTTGGGCTGCAAAAATCCAAGGGAGTGGTACGGTGTAGAGCAGGGGTCTCAAACACGCGGCCCGCAAGAGAACGTTGTGCGGCCCGCGACAGAGGGAAACAAAAAACCCTGGCTTCTGCTGCTGCCGTTGCCGCCGTGGCAGCGGCAGAATCAACTGTCAAATTTTAGAAAAAAAAAAACTGGCTTCTGCTGCTCAAGCAGCAAAATCAGCTGTCCTGCGGCCCCTTCCCCTCTGCCCGGAGATCCCTGAGTGTGCTCCATCAGCGGCGTGCTTTTCAAGCCGCGAAGAGAGTATTTCCCTCTCGCGCGGCTTGAAAAGTGAATAGGCTTAAGCCGCGTGAGAGGGAAATACTCTCTTCGCGGCTTAAAAAGCATGCCGCTGATGAAGCACACTCAGGGCATACACATTGGAAGGAGGGAGGTAACAGTGCTGTATTTTTATAGTGATTTTGAGCAGTATCTTACATATTTGTTCTTGGGCACACCTATATAAGAATACACCTTTTCTCCCTCAATAAACTAATTTCGTAAAATCCTATGCGACTCTCAGGCCCCTCCCCCGAGGCGGTGTGCTCCTGGCTTCCCGACTTCGGGTAATGTGCATGTGCAGTACAACCTCCGGGTTTGCCGGCTAGACGTGCAGGCCGAACCTGCTTATCCCTCCTAGCTAGTGCTGGTGCGGTGCCTGTAGGTGAGGTGTTAGGACAGGAGGGAGGAGAGAGCAGGAAGGTTTCGGAACCTGCCGCACAAGGTTCGTTGCAGTAACGTGGTGGAAATTTGGTAAGTCAGTCACTTCTAATAGTGCCTTCATTCATTAGCTCTCCTGTGTGAATGGCAGAGGAGCAGCTCATAGATTTTGTTTTCTGGATTCCATTTTTTAATGTTTAAATAAGTCTGTGCTTGATTGTGTATCAGTTTGTTGCAGCGATTTCCAGCAATAGGCCCTTATTGGATAAACACGGGGGGGGGAGGGGGAATTTTTATTTTATTTTTATTTAGCAAGCATTTGTAGCCCGCTCCTTCCAGCGATCAGAAGCGGGTAGGATTACTATTGTGAAACTGCCGAATCAAGGCAGGTACAAATTTTGTTTACATACAGATTGTCAGAAAAGCACATCATACAGAGTTAACACTTCTTAGCTATGGGGGAGTTCATTTACATATATACATAAATACATATATACAGGATAATCTTCTTGGACTGTCGAATCAAGGCAGGTACAAATTTTGCTTACATACAGATTGTCAGAAAAGCACATCATACAGAGTTAACACTTCTTAGCTATGGGGGAGTTCATTTACAGATATACATAAATACATATATACAGGATAATCTTCTTGGACACAGTGGTCAGGGGCTGCTCCATCTGTGGGTTTAGTTCAGGTTGAAATGTGATTGGAAAATGTGCGTTTTGAGTTTCTTTCTGAAGTCTAGAAGGTCATTGCTAGCTCGTAGTTCTGGTGGGAGTTGGTTCCACAGTGTTGGCGCCACATATGAGAAAGCCCTGTGGCTGGTGTTAGTTTTGGCAGATCTTATATCTGTTGGAGTGTGAAGGATGTTGGAATTGTGGGTTCTTCTGTTTCGGGTAGGAGGTTGCAATCTTACTAGGTTGTTGAGGAAGGAAGGTGCTAAGTTGTGGATGAGTTTGAAGGTGGTTGTTAGTATTTTGTATTTTGTGCGAGCTGTTATGGGTAGCCAGTGTAATTGAATCCATACACTTCCTAAGCTTGTTTCTAACTCTATGCGCTAATCTTAAAATCGTACTGAAAAGCAATGGTGCACATTTCAAGAAAATCAATAAAGCTTTCGTAGTATTAAGGGCTCCTTAAGAAAGGATGCTGTTATGCCACGGTAAGCCTAACTTTGTGATTTAGAAGCAACAGTACTGACGAAGTGGATTCTTATCCTGTTTCTAAATCTTTTAGTCTTTCTTTATCCATACTCATTAAAGAGGCATGTTTACTAAAAGTTAGTGTATGGTAACATTATGCAAATATTTATGCAAATGAGGCTCCTTATGCAAATGAGGCCCCGCGTCTTATGCGGCCCCCGGGTTACTTTACAAGTCCTCATTTGGCCCTCAAAGCAATTTGAGTTTGAGACCCCTGGTGTAGAGAGTGAAGTACTTCTGTGCACTAAAGAAGGGCATGACCTGGGCGTGATTGTGTCTGACGATCTTAAAGTAGCTAAATAGGTAAAAAAGGCGAAAGCCAGAAGGATGCTTAGATGCATAGGGAGAGGAATGGTCAACAGAAAAAAAAGGTGATAGTGCCTCTACATAAGTCTTTGTTGCGATCTCATTTGAAGTATTGTGTGCAATTCTGGAGACCACACCTTCAAAAGGATATAAGCAGGATGGAGTCAGTGCAGTTGGTAGCTACTAAAATGGTTAGTGGTCTTCATTATAAAGCATATGAGGACAAAGATCTTAATATGTATACTTTAGAGGAAATGCAGGATAGAGGAGATATGATAGAGATGTTTAAAAGCTCCATACCATAAATGCACAGGAGGAGAGTCTCTTTTGATTGAAAGCAAGCTGAAATACAAGGGAACATAGGATGAAGGTGAAAGGGGATAAACTCAGGAGTAATATGCGGAAATATTTCTTTACAGAAAGAGTGGACATGCGTGGAATAGTTTCCCAGTGGAGGTGGTAGAGATGAGGACAGTATCTGAATTCAAAAACGCATGGGACAAACACAGAGGATCTCTAAAAGTAAAAAGGGGACTATTGTAGTTGATATGGAGGGAGGACTAGATAGGCCATATGGTCTTTCTTCTGCTGTCTTGTTTCTATGCATCTAATACAGAAATTCAGGTGTCAGGGAAAGAGTGGCGAAGAGGTGGGACATTCACCTTGCAGTTAACACATGTGTCATTAGCATCCATTAATGCTAACATTGCAGATAACGAGGAACAGTTAACCCTTTCCAGGCCGAGCCCGAAACTCTCAGGATCCAAACTTCTCACTAAATATTCCTATCAAATGGTATATAATACATGACCATAGCAGAAGGAAAATCACTATTAGAACATATTGAATAAGAGGGGTACAATTTTCCTGAAATATGCAAAAATTAACCCGGCTGCAGAATGTGGATTAAAATTTTAAAGTAGGCCTTCAAAGGGTTAATGGCACCTCCAGATGTGTAGTTAGTGACAATCCCTATTAGCAGCCATGCCTTGAACATATGGTAGTGACTGTTGCCCATGTTAGTAGCATGGCTGCCTTCCCCTAAGTGCCTAGAAGACCTCCTACATTTACTGCAGAAATTTTGCAGTTAGCACATACGTATAAACTTGACTGTCAATGTGCATTAAGTGCAAGACCTTAACACAATTTAGTAAATGGGGATCTAAGTGGGCAATTTTCTAAATTGTTTAGGAAAATATGCTCCCTGTGTAGGGTTAAAACCATGGGACCCTTTTATAAAAGTGTGCTATGCAGTTAACACGGGTTTTGGTGTGCATCAACCATGCACGGTGGCCTGTGGTAACTAGAAGCACGTGGCCATCACAGATTGCATGGGTCAATTTCCATGCTAACTGTGAATTGGGTGGTGGAGGGTGAAATGAATGGGTTAAGGGTAGAGAGTGGGCATGGTGGGCACCCTGCCAATAGGGATTTATTGCAGCTGAACAATACCTTAACCTCACAGTGCTTCTATATGAGAATTCAGCACAACTTTAGAAGCTAAGTATCAGCAATTTTTTCTCTTATCAGTTGCATCAATAATGTCTCTGTTTAAGTTGGATGAAAGAGTTTTTTGCAACAATAGAGAAATTTGAACAAATACCTATATGGATGGATATATTTCCAAGTTTGAAGCACAGTGAGTTCAGTTCTCGATCACTTGCAAAGGTTTTGAGAAAATTTACTTGAAAAAAAAGTTTTGAGAAAAAGCTTTGAAAGTGGAACAGACACTGAGAAAAAGAAAAGTGGAACAGTCACTGAGAAAAATGGTAAAATAATAGTGTTAATGAAAAAGGATAATAATTGTCAAAGTGTACGCAATTTAAAGGTCATTGATGTAAACAGCAGCATTAATTAAGGGAGGTACATCTGACGATGCCCCTTTGATACATAAAGCTGCGAAGGTTTAAACTGAGACCTTGGTACACGAAAATATTATGTCCTACTAGTTTCATAAGGTGAATATTCAAGCAGATAGCATTTTTGATAATTCTCTATAAGCATGTGGGTGGCACATCTTGCAATTAATATGGGTGCAATTACTGCCGCTGATTGCACCTGTGGTAATCATACCCCATATTACCATGTGGTGCCATGTGTTACCTATCGGGAATGTTGTCTGTACCCCTGCTAGGTAAAACAGTAGCTTTGCACTTAATGTGCCATGGTTTTGCATTTTAATGACATGTTGGGTTCAAAACCATAGTGCACTTCAGTAAAGGAGCCCTCCTATAAGTTTTCCCACAGTGAGAAAAAGCATTCCTGGAAGCAGAATTGGAGAGGGTAATTTTATACCAGGCCGCCTACATATGAAAGCCAAGTAGGCATTTATTTTGAGGCTATATAACAAAAACACATAGGGGCATGTTTACTAAAGTGCGGTAAGGTTTTTGCACCTACCCAAAGGCATATGCCAAAATACAGCACAGTAGGTGTAAAACCTGTGTAGTAAATGCAGGGGTGCGCCCAGCATCAACCCAGCAGTCACCACATTGGGCTGGCAATTACCACATGGACCTGCATTCACTGCAAGAGCAGGCAGTGAAGGAGCACCTGTACTACCTACTGATGCAAAGAACGCAAGCCCAGAGCAAGGGAGACGCTATGTCATCCACATCAGTGGTGGATGCTGGACCACTGGGAGCGGCTCCATGGATGCTAGCTCTTGCTGGTAGGGGCAAGACTGGTGCTATGGATTGGAAGACCCCCTGATGATCTCACCCACCTTCAGCACCAACCCCTCCTGGACAGCACCCACATTAGGAAACCTTCACTCCGCCTCCTAGAAAACACAATCACAAAGGTGAGCCCCCACCCTCTCAAACTCTCCCCGTGCTTTACCCAAGATGTTAATGTCTCAACGCTAGGGGTGAGCACCATAGGACTGGTGCCATTTTACAAACCACCAAAGTCCACTGAACCACCAGGGCACCCCAGGTAAGGCACTGGAGGTTTCAGGAAGGTGGGGGTCTGCCTTTGAGATTGTGGCTTCCAGGAAGGGGGGAACTAAGAGATTTCTGATGTGGACACTGTCCAGCAGGTGAGTTCTAAGGATGTGAGGGAGATCACGGGGGAGACTTGTAATCAGAGCCACTGCTCCTAAACAGTCTATTGATGGGAGGAAGGCCGCCGCCACCCCCTTCAGCCTTGGCGATTACCTGCAACCATGCTACCAGCAGTCATGACAGCCAGCACGCAGCAATATCCCATTTGCCTGCTGTCACCAGCTGCCACGTCATTTCTCTGCCACGATCCTGTCTCTTCCCATATTTACCATGGGAAATACAGATTGTGCTAGTGGGTCGCATTATCTGCTGCATTGACAGGTGCAGCTTAGAAAACATGCCCATATAACACAATTCTTGTCACTTTTGCCCTAGTAGTTTATAAAGAAACATGGGAACCTATGGAGGGTATTTCAAAACTCTATTTGTGCTTTGGATGTTCAAAAATGGGCATAGAGATGTCCCAAGCACAGAGACTATCTCCAGTGCCATAAGGCAAACTAGGCAGTTGCCTATAGCACTGGCCCTCCAGGGGTACCCATTGCCACCGTTGTCACCCCTCTCCGGGACTGACTGCAGTGGCAATAGCAGCAAACAGCCCCATGGAGCTTACCTTCAAGCTTTGGTGCTGCGGGGCTGTTTGCTTCTGCTGCTCTCTGATGCCAGATGCCAACTTTGTTTGCATGGGAAGTTGGCATCAGGCATCTGAGAATGGTGGAAGCAAACATCTCCGTGGCACCAAAGCTCGACGGTAAGCTCCATGGGGCATTTGCGGCTATTGATGCTGCTGTTGGTCCCAGAGAGGGACAGCAGCAGTAGCAATGGGCACCATGGGGGGGGGGGGCATGCCGAGAGGGGCGCAAGGGATGAGGTTCACCTAGGGTACCTCATCTCCTTGTGCCGACCCTGCACCTGATCACAGAAACATCATGGATGTCTGGCATCATGTCTATCATTAGATCTGCTCCGAGACATCCATAGCTATGAACAAGCATCTGACAAGTGTTTGTTTTAACTGGAAAACATCCAGATATTATTTAATGACACTTTTATACCACTGTATCTACAAGTCACAGCAGTTGACGGGGGTACTAAGAGTAGGGTACTGTTAGCACTTCTGCGGGTTCTCTGGCCATAGGATTTGATAAGCATTGACAATGAGCTGAAATTTGTAGCAAAGTCTTGCAAGTTGTTAAGGCCACTTTGTATTTCACCCTGCTGAGTATTGGTAGCCAGTGAAGCTGCTTTAAGATGGGTATTATGAGATCATGTCAAGAGGTACCCATGATGAGTCTTGCTGCTACATTCTGTGCCAGCTATAGTGGATGTAGCGAGGAGTTAGGGAGTCCTTCATAGATAATGTTGGCCTAATTGAAGATGGGAGTAATGAGAGCCTGGCAGCTGTTTCTGAAATCATTATGTTCTAGTACTGATTTGAGGTTCCTCAGGGTCTTGATATGGTGATATACTGTTCTGGTGATTTGCATGATTTGGGCATTGAAGTCCAGGCTCCGATCAAGAATTATACCCAAGTATTTCACCTGCTGTTTTTATATGCACTGTTAGTTTTGCAAGGGTTAAGGTGTCTGGCAGAGAGAACGTAGGGTGTCTAGTAACATGTAGGATTTCATAGAAACATAGAAACATGATGACAGAAAAAGACCACATGGCCTATCTAGTCTCTCCTTCCATATCAACAACTACAACAGTCCACTTTTTACCTTTAGAGATCCTCTGTGTTGGTCCCATGCTTTTTTGAATTCAGTTACTGTCCTCATCTCTACCACCTCCACTGGGAGACTATTCCACGGATCCACTCCTCTTTCCGTAAACAAATATTTCCGCATATCACTCCTGAATCTATCTCCCTTCACCCTCATCCCATGTCCCCTCGAAGCAGAACTTGCTTTCAATTGAAAGAGACCCTCCCTGAACATTTATGCCACGGAGGTATTTAAACATCTCAATCATATCACCTCTATCCCGCCTTTCCTCTAAGGTGTACATATTAAGATCCTTAAGTCTGTCCTCATATGCTTTATAATGAAGCCCACTAAATCATTTTAGTAGCCACCCTCTGCACCGACTCCATCCTGTTCACATCCTTTTGAAGGTGCGGTCTCCAGAATTGCACACTATACTCCAAATGAGGTCGCACCAAAGACTTATACAGATGCATTATCACCTCCTTTTTTCTGCTAGCCATTCCTCTCCGTATGCACCCAAGCATCCTTCTAGCTTTTGCCGTCGCCTTTTCTACCTGTTTAGCTACTTTAAGATTATCAGACACAACCACGCCTAGGTCCCGCTCTTCTTTAGTGGACAAAAGTACTTCACCTCCTATACTGTATTGCTCCCTTGGATTGCTGCAGCCCAAATGCATGACCTTACATTTTTTAACATTAAATCCCAGCTGCCAAATTCTAGACCATTCTTCAAGCTTAGCTAGATCCCTCCTCATGTTATCTACACCTTCCTGGGTGTCTACTCTATTGTAGATTTTGGTATCATCTGCAAAGAGGCAAACCTTACCCGACAGCCCTTCCGCTATATCACTAACAAAGATGTTAAAAAGAATCGGACCAAGGACAAATCCCTGGGGCACACCATTGGTAACATCCTTCTCCTCAGAGTGAGCTCCATTTACTTGTACTCTTTGTCGCCTCCCATCCAACCAATTTCTAACCCAAGCAGTAACTTTAGGGTCCATCCCTAGGGTGCTCAGTTTGTTTATAAGTCGCCTGTGAGGAACAGTGTCAAAGGCTTTACTGAAATCTAAATACACCACATCTAGAGCTCTCCCTCGGTCCAACTCCCTGGTCACCCAGTCAAAGAAATCAATCAGATTTGTCTGACAAGACCTGCCTCTGGTGAATCCATGCTGCCTCGGATCCTGTAATCCGCTGGACTCCAGAAACCTCACTATTTTCTCTTTCAGCAGTGTTTCCAATAATTTACTCACCACCGAAGTTAAACTAACCGGCCTGTAGTTTTCAACCACATCCTTACTTCCGCTTTTTTGTAAAGGCACCACATGAGCCTCTCTCCAGTCCTTTGACACCATTCCCGACTCCAACGAGGCATTGAAAAGGTCAGTCAGTGGAGTTGCTAGAACATCCCCAAGTTCCCTCAGTATTCTAGGGTGTATCCCATCCGGTCCCATCGCTTTGTCTACTTTAAACTGAGCTAGTTTCTCACGAACACAGTCTTCTGAAAATTGTTCAAGATGTCCCTCGCTTCTGTTCCTATGGGTGTTTTCTGAGGTCCTGCTCCTGGTTCTTCATCTGTGAACACAGAACAAAAATATTTGTTAAGCAATTCCGCTTTATCCTTATCAGCTTCTACATATTCCCCCCCCCCCCCTGCACCTTTAAGTCTGACAATACCACTTGTGCCCTTCCTCTTCTCACTAATATATCTGAAAAATGTCTTATCCCCCTATTTTATTGCATTGGCTATTTCCTCCTCCTTTTGAATCTTTGCCTTCTTGACTACTTTGCTAGCTTCTCTAAGTTTTTCCAAATATAGATGCCTGTCTTCCTCTCTCTGTGATCTCTTGTATTTCATAAAGGCCTCCCTCTTTTTCTTCACTTTTTCAGCTACTTCCTTCGAAACCAATAGCGGTCTCCTTTTCCTTTTGCCTTTATTTACCATTTTAACAAAAAGGTTGGTTGCCCTTAAAATACCCCCTTTCAGTTTTGCCCACTGTTTTTCTACATCCCCCCAACTGTTCCCATCCCACTAACGACTCCCTGAGGTATTGGCCCATCTTCGCAAAGTTAGTCTTCCTAAAGTCTAAGATCCTCACCTTGGAATGGATTCTAACAGCCCTAGTCCTAATACTGAACCACACCATCTGGTGATCACTGGATGCAAAATGATCTCCCACTACAACATCAGAAACACTTTCACCATTGGTAAGCACCAGGTCCAGTATGGCCCCTTCACGTGTGGGGTCTGTTACCAATTGCCTGAATAGTTCTCCCTGTAGAGAATCCAGGATCTCCTTACTTCTAGATGATACTGCAGCAGGAATGTGCCAATCAACATCTGGCATATTGAAATCTCCTATCAGTAGCACTTCCCCTTTCCTAGCAATGCTGCGTATGTCTTCAATTAACTCTCTGTCCACGTCTTCCTCTTATGAGGGAGGTCTGTATATCACACCAATGCAAATAGATTTCTCTTTCCCTCTTTCTAGTTTAACCCACAATGCCTCCTCTCTCCCTTTTAAGCTCTGTAATTCCAAAGCTTTAATAGTAGTTTTTATTTATTTTATTTTATTTATTTAACACTTATTTATATACCGCATCTTCCAGCGATCAGTTGCGGTGTACAATTAACAACAATTAACAATGCAGAGCTTGTTTTACATAGAACCTATACATATAGTGCCACTCCTCCTCCCCTTCTTCCTACCCTGTCCTTTCTGAATAAAGTATAGCAAGGTATAGTTACATCCCAGTCATGGTTTTCTGTGAACCATGTTTCTGTATCTGCCACTAAATCCAAGTCAGCCACTCCCACCAAAGCTTCAACATCAGGGATCTTATTTCCCATGCTAACGGCATTTATACACACTGCTTTCCATATGTTACCCCTGTTACCCATTTCCATAAAGGTATTTAATGTATCACCTACCTGGGGGCTTTCACTTACCTGGGGGCTTTCTTCACCTATCCCCAACGAATCTAGTTTAAAGCCCTCTTCAGTAGATTAGCCAGTCTACTACTGAAGATGCGTTGACCTTTCTTGGACAGATGGATGCCATCTCTGCTCTGCAACCCTTGGAACAGCATCCCATGGTCTAGGAAACCAAAACGCTCTCGATGACACCATCCACGCAGCCATGCATTCATCTCTAGGATGCGAGCCTCTCTGCCTTGGCCTTTACCCTCAACAGGGAAGATTGAAGAGAACACCACCTGTGCACCTAACTGCTTCACCCTCTGTCCCAGAGCCATGAAGTCACTTTTGATATGTTCCGAGGTATACCTGGCAGTATCATTTGTTCCAACATGGATTAGCAACATTGGGTAATAGTCAGTGGGCTTGATGAGTCTCGGCAAACTCTCCGTAACATCTTGGATTTTGGCACCAGGCAGACAGCATACCTCTCTGGACATCAAGTCTGGTCGGCAGATGGACGCCTCAGTACCCCTCAGAAGAGAGTCTCCAACCACCACTACCCTTCGTTTCCTTCTGGTCACTGATTCTGCAACTTTGGGGTACTTGAACTCTGGTTCTTCCCTTTCCAGGGATGCTTTCACCTCCTCCACTTCCAGGGCTGCATAATGGTTCTTCAATTCAAGGGCTGGAGAAGTTGGATTGGTGATTTTGCAGGCCCTGGGTACTTGTGTCCAACCATCGACATTCTGTTGGCACCCATCTTCTCCTGTGCTGGAGAGCTTGGTTGCTGCAAGAAGCATCTCATCAATGTACTTCTCACTGTCTTGAATGCTCCTCAGCCTCGCCACCTCCTCTCTGAGTTCCTCCACTTGTTTCCTCAGAGTTTCAGCATGCAGGCACCCTGCACATGGAACTGGTCCTTCAACTGGCATTAGGACCTCTGTCTGGACCGAGGCAGAAGCTGTAACGGGGGCAACAGCTTTAGCAATACAATTTTTCCCAGCCATTGTTCTGTTCGTGGAGCTTAGGTATCTGTTAAAGCAAAAGAGAGAGATCTACCAAGTACCAGCCGGTTTCCCAGCTGTCCTGTCAGAGAAAAAGCAGTTAAATCTCTTTAATTATATTCAAAATGTGCTGGTCCAATTCTCTGTGATTTGTTAAAGGGGGAGGTGCCCTATAAAGCAAGACTGCTCACTAGGGGTGGGTGGGAGTCGGGGTGGGTAGGGAGGGAACTAACACCTGATTAGGTGTTAGCAGTTTCCAAACCTGAGGAGGTTACTCGAGTTCAGCAACCTACTGTGATCAAGGAAAGTTCCCCTAAAGCACCAAAAAGAAAGTAACCTTGCTTTAAAAAATATTCAAAAAAAACCTTTTAAAAGCTCCCAGTCAGAGAGCTAGCAATGTAATATAATAAAAACAAACAAACAAACCCTCAAATCCTTACTGTTTGTTGATCTGTAGAGCCCTGGTTAGTTTTGTTGGTGTTGCTAAACAGGTTATGGATGATGAGCCATTGTGTGATTTCTTCCAGGCATCTGCTAATTGGACAGTAATCAGGATTATTGGTGGTGAAGGGGGAATAGATGAGGATGTCATCTGCATAAAAATGGTAAAGGACTTTGTGGATTTTGAGGATCTTGCAGAGAGATTGAATAAAGATGTTAAAGAGCAAAGAGGATAGTGCAGAGCCCTGGGTTAGGCCTTGAAGGGTTTTGAGGTTTATGAGCCTACATGGACCTGTTGGGACCGATCCAAGAGGCATGACTGGAACCACAACCAAGTTTTGCTTCTAAGCACAATTTCATGAAGGTGTGCAATTAGTTGAGTGTGTGTGACAGAATCAAAGGCTGCGGATAGGACCAGAAAGACCGGGATGAAGCCTCGAGTGTTTTTTTTCGGTGCGTCTAATTAGATTGTCAAATAGTGATGTTAGCAGAGCTTCAGAGCTGTGGTAAAGTTTAAAGCCATGCTGTTGCTCATTTAAAGATGCTTGAGATTCTATGAAATCTTACAGCTGGAGCTGGACTACCTTTCGACTTTCTTGGCAAGAGATGGGATACTTGAGATGGGTCTATATGAGGAAGGAGAAGTTGGGTCGGGCGTGGGTGATTTCAGCAATGGACCCATTGATGCTTACTTCAGGGTGTTTGGCATAGAACCAAGCTTGAGGGATGTTTGAACAATCCATTGGATTAGTGGTAACAGCTCCTGATGCTTGACGCTAATCCATGGGAACAGGCAATGGGTCCAGTGGGGATGTTGTACTGTTTAGGTTAATCATGATATTCTCAAGCTGCTTGGATGTGATGAGGTTAAAGGCTGGCCAAGTCCTTGAGTTGGGGACATCAGTAGAAATGTTTATTTGGCTGGGTGAAGCAGTAGTTATAGTGCAGTTGTACTTGCTTGCTTGGTTTGTAGGTGCTGGGCAAATAGAGTAGGTGAGATAGATGTGGTTGGTCCCGTGCTAGTAGGGGCTTTGATAAGCCGATGAGTGATGTTAAAAAGCTCTCTGGGGGTGTTGAGAGAGGAGTTAAGTAGATTTGTGAGGTGCTCCTTCTTCTTCAGTAGCATGAGAGCACAGTATTGCTTCAGGGACGCAGGGTTTTTATATGTGCACTTGGTGGTCTGGCCTTGGGGTCTGGTATCTCTGTCGTTCCTGGTTGTGTATTGTGGACCTTTACCATTCTCACCTAAGGGCCATGCCAAAGGGCCCTTTGGCGCAGCCCTCAGGCATGGGCGCACCAAGGGCACGCTGCTTTTTAAATCACCAGATCTTCAGCCCAATTGGCCTTGGGGTCAGGGAGGGAGGAGGAGCTCACCTTAACCCGCTCCCTCTCTCCAATGCTGATCAGGTGGCTGCAGAGGAGTCTGAGTCCCAATATGTTGCTTTTTAAATCACCAGATCTCCAACCTTGGGGTCAGGGAGTAGGGAGGAGCTCACCTTAACCCGCTCCCTCTCTCCTATCATCCCCAGTACTCAGCACAATTTCAACTATAGCAGCAGCAGCAGCATTTGAACCCTGGCTGCCTGTTCCTAACCCTCTATTCTAACCATTAGGCTATTCTAGACATCTGGGATCTGAAATACAGTTCTGGGGATGTTTAAGTAGACACTCCTGCAGACGTTCAGGTTTGTGAAATTTCATCTACACCTGGACATGCCTGCAATTTTTTTCAGATGTTCTGGCTTAGATGTCCCAGATTGCACTTGGATGGATCTTCTAAATTCCCCCAACAAAAGCACAAAAGCCACGTCAATTGAAGAAACCCAGTCTAAAAACATGGTAAGGAAAGACAGAGCTATTTTATTGTACCAATGACCTGGAATGACTCGCCAAAAGACCTTTTTTGCGAGTCATTCCAGGTAATTGGTTCAATAAAATAGCTCTGTCTTTCCTTACCATGTTTTTAGACTGGGTTTCTTCTAACTTCCCCTCCATGTGTCTATAAAATACTAGGGAAAAATTGAAAGGGATTGTGCCTAGATTGAAGCATGGACATTTTTGCCTGCTTCAGCACAAGTGTAAATGTGCATGGCTGAAATACACACATAATTTAATTTAATTTGACAGCATTTATATTCTGCCCTTTCCCTCTAAAGAGTACACTGAGTGGATTACAACATACATAAAATAAAACTGATTGCAAAATAAAACCCAATTACAAAATAAAACAACATGCATCGATCATGACCACTTGCGCTCCATCCATACTCTATCCCAAAATAAGCCTATACATGAGTTGCAAAAAGGTATATGCCTTCTTGCCACCACACATACTTTTACATGCAGAGCCCCTGGGATAATTTTATGAGGCTTTTTATGCACATAAAAAGGCTTTTATAGGCAAAAATATTCCTTATAAAAAATTACCCTGAAAAGGTACTTTTCAATTTTCCAAACTATGCACTTTTTTCCTTAGGAAAGCTACCCACACAAATTGTTGATGTGTGCTTTTGAGTTGATGCAGACTCCTAATGACCCATCCTCTAGCAGGCATACCTGTGTGTGAGATAAATCTTTAAAGTGAAAGTGCATACACACTTTCACTTTGAAAATTCGTGCACCCCCTAAGACAACTCCATGTCTCATGCTCCTCGAGCTCATATATTCTAAGTACTCTATTTCCAGTTATGGTGGAAGAACATTCTTTATCTCTGCCTTACGTATTTGTATAGTCCTTCACATAGCTGGTTCTTTCTCCATTCTCAAATCCCTTGAATTCAAATCTCATCCTTGCTTCTCCAGCAATCCTCCAATACTCTGAGCCGATTTTTTAAGTTAATTAAATTTGCTAACATTTCCATTTTACCAACTCTCCTTTTTCTAATCTTCCAGAACTCTTTTGTAATAGTTATTTTTGTCTGTTTCTTGACTTTAAAGACTTGTACTGTAGTATACATTTTGTTATTTTAAAAATGCTATATAAAATGTACTGTATTAGAGTCCTAACAGCTATATTGGTTTGAAAAAAAGCGGAGTCTGAATAGGTTGTGAAACCTTCAAATGAAACAACAAAAAAAAGGTCACGATACATGACCTTTCAGAACCCGTGTGCTCTCAAATGCTCATAGACAACACACCATTTTTGTATTAAAATAAATCTTTTCCTTCAATGGTAGGCTTAAATAGGCATTGTGAAATGAAGCTTCTAGAGTACAAGCGATCATAGAAAACAGAGTAAGAATACTCTTGTCAACATTATATAAGTGATAATACTTGCAAAAACTGCATATAATGTGCTTCAGGTACCCATAATCAAGAAATGCAAGACCTAAGATACAGAATGGTATGCTTAGGGCCCCCATTTACTAACACTTAATACTGTATGTGCTATCTGCCACACAGCCGAGGAATAAAATGGGACATGCAGTAAACAGCATGCACTAAGTGTTAGTAAAAAGACTATAGTAAATAGACTATAGTGTTGGGTGCAAAAATTCACGTGGAAAGCAATCAAGTTCTAAGAAATGTGAAGGTTTTTTTGCAGTGAATACAAAATATTATCAGATTAATCTGAAAAAGCATTTTTTTTAAATTGTGACATTTGTGGCTTTGTAAGACACAATCAAAGGACATAGCTTAAATCCAAAAGACATAAAAAATTATCTTTAATTACTATAGGCATCCTTTAGATCTAATTTCTTTCTTGGCTACTCTTCCTCGTCTACTTAAAATATGCTGTGATAATAAAACAAGATTAATCTACCGTCCAGAAACTAGAGTTTATGGGCATAGATGTTTGGAGAAAAAAAAACAACCTCCTGAATGCTAGACCGCTTCTAGCCCCTATCTCTGACCTGATTAAATGCAGGACTTGTCCAAGGTGTTGAAAGTAATTAGGCTATCTGTGATAGTTTTTTGCTTCATATCACAAGTCAGTCACGTTTACCTATTCTGGCTCTTATCTCCATTACCAGTCTGAGGTAGGGACCAAACATTTAGAATAAACAACATGGCCTTTAAAAAAAACAGTTTTTATTTTTTTTTAAATTCACCTCGATACAGTCACAGTATCTTGATAAATAATTGAGCTATCATACAGTAAGTGATATTGTACACTAAGACATCACTGCTCCTCATGCAGTTGTTGTTACCAATAAATAATTTACTGATTTCCTGATCAGGGTTTCAAATGTCAGTGTATCGGGTCCTTCCTTTTTCCTTTTTTTATTTCTTTCTATGGATTTACGGGTTATTGTAACAGCAATCCAATCACCATAAATTTCATACTTATCTATTCATGCAAACTTGTCCTGGCGACTTCACAGCCAATAGTGTTTTCAAGATACCCACAATTAATATGTATGAGATAAATCTGCATATAATGGGTCTCCAGTGCATACAAATGAATTTATGAATATTCATTAGGGGTACCTTGAAAACCCTAGCAGTAGTAGACTCGCTAGACAGGTTTGGTATGCACTGAAGTAAATATGTATTTTTTTGTGTGATACATTCATCACAAGACTGAAATAGTACATAAAAGTCATGATTAGAGTGGGGAAGAGAGGAGAATGCTGGAATAAGACTTGACCAGAAGTTAGTAGTCCAACCCTAAACATGTTTGGTTGTCTGTCCATACTAGATTAGGAGTTTCCTTAATGCAAATATCAGTCCAGAATTATTCCACCTTCAAAAGTAAAGACAATCAGGAAGCTTTACTTATATGAGAACACTTAAAATGAAATTAACATTCAGGGACTAGTAAAATTCACCCAGAATTAGTTGGCCTTTCTTTTCAAATTTGCATTGGTATTTAACGAGTGCCTAGCAAGCGAGTGCCTAGTAAAACATATAACTGGCATTAGGTCAGCAACTGCTGGTGAAGTACACGTTTAGCAAACTAGCCCTTGCAATGTCTACTAATAGAATGCAGTTCCTGCTGAAAGATTTCAACACGGAATTTCTGTTTATTCTCTAGGAATTTGTGGCTTGGGTTTTAGCAGGCATTAAAAAGTGAAAGAGAAAATATAACAGATCAAAACCTAAAATCTTAGTCCCATTTCTGCCTTTCATTTTTTGATACAGCATTGGATTTAATGGCACTGCTAAAGATACCTTGGTATCTATTACTCACTATACATGAGCCCTTGTCTCGAAAGACAAGCAATAAAATCCAAATCCACATTAACCATAAACTGTGCAATTGGGTAGACCATTGGGTCCATAGACCAATCAACTTTTTGCTTCACACATCAGCAACTAGGTAGCTTGGAGGAGGGCAGAAGAGCCCCCCCCCAACAAGAAAGTGTTCCACTTCCCTGTAAGTTAACTGTGGTCTGGTCTGGTAGGCTAACTCTCCACTTTATGCTGGGCAGGATCCTTAAGTATCGTCTTTTCCTGTCAAGGAAGGTAATAGGGTTTTTGGTCTGCTGAACTGTTTCTTTTTCCTTCTGTGGCATGTGCATTACGGTGGATTTTAGAGAAGTGCAGTCCTGATGGTGACTGTCATAAAGAAGAATATCACCATGTTATGGAGTTTGGCTTTAAGAAGAAATTGAAGGTTGTTGTTTTTTATTAACATTAGAGATGAGCATTTGCTCATTGTATAGTTATTTTGATTCTTCCATATTTTATTTTCTTATGTAGTATGACATTGTCATTTGTTTATTTACTGTAGTCCACCTTGATGTTCTTGTTATTTTGTTAGGCATAATAGAATAAATAAAAGGCAATCGCCAAATTAATCCACCTTAAAACGTTCCCAGGTGCTTTGTTTCCTGTCTTGCATTTATTTAACTGTGATGACCAGGGTTTCAAAGGAAGCCTGCCTGCATGTCCTCCAGGGTCAGGTATCCTTTCTTCATAAGTCCCACATCACTCTGCTCTCTCAGCTAGTGTTAACTAGCACAGAGAGTCAAAGTATAAATACCAAAAGCCAATGGCCTGTCCCTGTAATCTTCCTCTCTGCTCTACTAGTTACTAGTCAGCCTGTTACAGCATGTTTTTAAATTGCTGTTTAAAAAAGTGATTAACTGGCCTTCATCTGTGAGAAAAATGATTCTCTTCATTGCTATTCCTTGTGCTCCCAAAAGCGTTAGAAGAACACCTTGATCTTTATACTCTGCCTGGAAGAGCAAGGGATAATTTGCCAGGATTGCATTCGAAGATATGCAATCAAAAAACGAGACAAGGGTCGAACATCTATAATGTTATTTAGAAATACTGAAAAAAAAATAAGATGATTGCTTCTTCCCATGGTTTAGGACCAGATGCCTACTCTAGCCGTAGTCCTATTGAGTGTTTCAGTAGCCTTATCGATGATGATAATAATAATTAGAACTGTATAAGAATTGCAGTCAAGTTTCTTAAAGATTGCTAGCATCTATCCCTCAGAGAGAAATGATCTAACCAGCAGTGTGATTCTTAAAATGCCTCCTTGTCTGCAGAAGTTGAAAAGGCAGCTGGAGAGGAGGCGTGATCACCTTTTTAGGTGTAACAGATTTATGTGCTCTGCATGAGAGAAGCTATGTCCTCATCGGGGGTTATGAGCATGAAACACCGACGTCTTAACTTGGTCAGGTTTCAGCCTTGGAACCCCAAATAGCAGCACAATGCATTAACCACGAGAAAGAAAAAAAAAGAGACTCCGGAATTAAAAGCACCAATCTACGTTCAGACGAGAAGAGATGAACGCAACGCTTCTCGAGAACCAAGAAGGGGAAAAAATGTCCCGGACTTACAGTAACTTGCCCCAAAGAGCCGTACGCACCCCCCCCCCCCCCTTTCCCTCTCCCTCTCCCTCTCCCTCTCCCTCTCCCTCTCCATCCCCTGCCTGGGTGCAGCAGCGCGCGGCGAGAGGCAGGCAGAGCGCGCGCTGTCTCTGGGCATCATCGCTCCCCGCGCGCGCTGCCCTGCAAGCCCCAAAGCAAAAGAGCGGGGGGGGGGGGGGGTAGAGAGAGAGAGAGAGCGCGCGCCACCGAGCTTACCTGAGGCATCCAGCACTGCGAGCGGCGGCGGCTGCATCCTCGCTGCGCCCACTCTCGGGGGCTTCCACTCCCTTCCCCGGGCAGCTGGCACCCTTCGCTTGGCAGCTTCTCTCTGCCGCCGTGCCGAGTCCGCGGAGGGACCTGCGAGAGGAAGCGGGGAGGGAGACGCTGAGTGGACAGCGCGAGGGAGAAGGCGAGCTAGCAGGGAGTCGTGGGGGGAGGGGCTGCACTTATCTCCCCAAGAGCGGAAAAGGCGGGAGGACTGGAAGGCTACAAGGGAGTGAGGGCTGCTACAACCAGATTCAATATGTTTCAGCACTTGGGGCCCATAAACGCAGAACCTTTACACGTCCATCTAAGAAATACAAACAACAAATTCTCTCTGAACCAGAAAATGGAAAGAGTTGATTGAGGAGATAGTTGAGAGCTTTAGGTGGCATGAAGGAGTAACCGAATGAGTTAGAGCAGCAGGCTGAGCCAGGACAGAAATCCCATGGATGCCCCTTATGATCTTTGGCCAAAGTACTCTTAACCTTCCAGTGCCTCAGGTTCAAACTTTCAGCTAGAGTTACTAGTGTGTGTTATTACCATCATATGCACATGATATTATGTCAGTAATGGGACCTAGTTACTAATAATGGGCCATCTTTGCTAAACCTTACTGAACACTATCTGAGAACTTGGCCATAGGAATAACCTAACATAAATGGTAAGTGCACCGTGCTAATTCTAGACACATTAGGACAGGATGCACGGTGTTACTGCCTGAAACATGCTTTCCACAGCCCTGACAGTTAATGCAGTGGTGTTCCACCTAATGCAACACAAAAGAGCCCCTTACACTTATTGCAACATAACATAGCTTACTAGAGCCTAGCTGTTCTGCACATGCCAAACAAAAGTTCCAAGCCTATTTTGATATAAAAAGAAAAGTATGAGATTTTCACTTTTTCAGCTGCTGATCAGATTGCAACCTCCATATCAAACAAATCATTTTTTAAAAACTATCCTACCTTAAATGTCTGTTATTGAACAATATGGGAGGGAGGATGTTCAGCGGCAGTGGCTAACGTAGTTTCAGTGATTAGCCGTCACTGCTGAAATTTGAACCCAAATATTCAAAGCCAGGGTCATATCCAGCCATTGGCATTAAATATCTGGGTTGGCCAGATAGCAAAGAAGCTAATCAGGCATTGGTGATAGCTGCTGCCTGGTTAGCTTTGGTAGTGAAAATTAGGCCACCCTTTTAGGTGTGTGGCTTTCACTGCTTTGAATAAGTGAGCCCCAAACTAGGCATAAAAATTATTATAGAAAAACTAAAGAAAAAACTAAACACAAACCACATGTGAGAGAAAACAAAAAAGCCAAACCAATTCGGTTGAAATAACTTCAATTACAGAGGAAAAAAGGACCTCAGACAACCCTCCAACCAATAACAAGGAGGAGGAAGAGTCAATCAAAGGGCAATTATGCCACTATCACTGAAAAGACTGTACATACATCAACAGTCCAGAAAAAAACCTCTATCAAGAACCCAAACTGGTATGGCATAAAAATCATGCAAGCAAGGCACAGCGTAGCAACATTACAGCATGAAACATCAATATTGCAAAAGTAATTCAAAGGACCTATCTAGGAAGGCAGTAAACCAATGGAGTAATGCACCGCAACAGTCTTGAAAAGCAGTAAGTCATCTGAGCAGTGCACCGCAGCAGTCGAGTAGATCAGCAGGAGCCCCAACACCAAGTGTTTCGCCTCATGGCTTCCTCAGGGAGCTCAGAAATGTGACATGCTGAACATAATTACTGAAGAAATGCTGGTCCTACAAAAACAAACAACTCTCACATGGGAAAAAAGAAAAAGAAACCATATCAGTTAAAGAAAACGCCAAGACAGCAAAATAAGGAACCAAAAACTTACATGGAGTTATACACAGGAGCACAGGAGAGTTGCTGCGAACAGGCAACTAAAAAGTCCAAAAAACGCCGAGAGTAAGTATGCTGAGCATGCGTTATAAAAAGGGGCATGCCTGATGACATCAGAGGGACTCCCCTGACAAAATACAAACGATCCAAAAAACACTGAAAATAAGCATGCTAAGCATGCGCAGTAAAAAGGACATGCCGGATGATGTCAGAGGGAGTCCCCTGACAAAATCTGAACAATCGGGCAGCACACTAAAAGAAAACATAAGTCACCTACAAGTGTACTATATCTCAGCATGACTCTTATGCTCACAAAATAAAACAAAAAATAAAAGCAAAGAAATGATAAGAAAATAACCACCCAGCCCACCCAATCAATAAGGATGTCAGAATGCATTCTTCCAAAAGATATGCAAGAAAAATTATAAACAGAACTTCCATTCAATAGATTCATTTAGTCCATTTGGAATAACTGTATTCAAATAGAAAATCCAACGTTGTTCCAAACGAGAATTATTTTCTTATCATTTCTTTGCTTTTGTTTTTTATTTTATTTTGTGAGCATAAGAGTCATGCTGAGATATAGTACACTTGTAGGTGACTTGTGTTTTCTTTTAGTGTTTTCTTTTAGTGTCCTTTTTTCCTCTATAATTGAAGTTATTTCACCCGAATTGGTTTGGCTTTTTTTTTTCTCTCACATGTGGTTTGTGTTTAGTTTTTTTTTTAGTTTTTTTATAATAATTTTTATGCCTAGTTTGGGTTTTTGGTAATTTTTGCTCTTGATCTTTGTGGCTCCTTGAGGATTGTTTTGCAATATAGTGCTACTATTGAATAAGTGAGCAGCAGCCCAGTTATCATTGGGTGCTGCCCCCAGAACACCACCGAAATGCCCCGATGCTAGCTGGCTAGCATTCAGGGCATGTAGCAGCCACACCCGACAATATGCAGTGGCACTAATCATGTTAGTGCCACTGAATATCCCAGTCAGTGAGATTAACATTGTTAGCAGGTCTGCTAATCACATTAATTGCTTTGAATACCCCCCTGAACTTTTTAAAATATGTAGCTGTCTGATTTTATCTTATAATTTTAGTAATGGTGTTCATTATTAAACTATTTATCTTGGATAAACAATTAAAGGGATTGAACAGTTATATTAATAGCAAAATGCTAAATAAAGATCATGTTATTATAACATCATTGGGCTACTTTAGAAGCATCTATAATTTAGTTTGTAAATACTAATTTGAGGAAGAGAGAAATAGTTGTTCAGATAGGGGAAAAAAGAGAGAGATTTCGGCTAGATTTACTGAAATGTACTACTGCATTTGCACATACTAACACTGTTCGTGCACATTATTAGTTAACAGTAGAATTTGTATGACAAAAATTTGGTGGTCTTTTACTAACAGGTGCTAGCTTACCAGCTAGTGTGGGCCCATGACAGCACAAGACAATTCCTGCACTAAATATGCAATTTGCATTAGAGTTGCGAGTGTGCAGGTTGGTGCAGAGAGTGGGTGTGGTGTGCTCAATGCAATTAGTGACACGTTCACACCCTGTGCTAACTGCATTAGAGCACGTCTACCTAATGCCATCTTAATAGTTGGAGTTAAATGCACTGTGCTATTGTGGCCTACATTAAGGGACGTGGCTCAGTGTTTACTGCTGGAAAAATGCTCTTCACACCTCCGACAGTTAACATGGTGGTATTGTACCTAACACGCCATGGTTTTGGCGCTTTTGGTGCGTTAGGTGCAACACCATAGCGTCCTTTAGTAAAAGACCCCCTTTGTGTCAGTTAGTATTCATCCCTGAATCCTATTTGCTTACTATTTGGACTCTGAATCATTTGTGTATTCTTCTCATTCATCCCCATTCAAGTCTATAAGGAAACCTATTTTATAATGTAGCAGAGGCTTGCCATCCGTTTTCTTTTTTTTATAAGATTTAAAATGATTAATCAAGAAACACAAACAATAATCATACATGAAAAAAAAGAGAACATCTTATTTCAAGAAACCAGATTCAATCCTAGCCTCATCAAGGAGGAGACAATGAAGACAAAATTAAATATAATGGAAAGAAACAAAAGCTCAAAATGAGCCAACCTAAGTACCTCAAATTCCTGTATACTAACAACTTACGAATATAAGAAATATTAAACTAAGTAACAACTCGATTTCAAACCTGATTTTGTCCCTGAAAAGAGATCAAACATGTGGAGCCCGATTCCGTAACATATATGTCTGCGCTGGGGGCACATCTACATCAAAGACGTGCCGCTCTAAACCCTACTCTGCAACTGCATGTATAGACGCACATGAGTTTCTGGAATCAGGTTGGCGACGTTAATGGCGCTATGCATGCAACTCGTGACTGCCGGATATCTGATGCGTGTGTGTTCGCGGGATGTTCAAATCATGCCCGTGTAGGCCCTTTCTGCTATTCGTCCACATGTATCTCCAAAAATGGCTCCACTCCCATGCAGTTCAGTCTACGTGCAACAGGAAACAGGATGTAGTGCCCCCCTGCCGAAAGCCATAATGCACACCATCAGCATGGCGACAAGGCTGCCCAACTTTAGTGAGGCAGAAACTAGGTTTCTAGTCTCCATGGTGCTGGGAAAGGATCAGGACCACCCTCGCCCAGTAGAACACAGACAAACATGAGAATAGAGAGAAGCAAGCAGGCAGTAGTAGCACCCATGCAGGGACTGCAACAGGCATGCACAAAGCGAGAGAGGCAGTCCAGAAATATCAAAGATCTGCCATGCAGGATGCATGCTGGCGGCACAGCAACAGATTGCCAAATACCTAGCCGATCTGCACCAGTGAACAACGCAACTGGGGACAACAAAATGCATGCAGGCACACCATGAAGGCTCAATGTGGACACAGATATAGATGTGATGGTGGAGACAATGCAGTCAGCAGCACAATAAAGTTGGGATACATGTCAGATATATGAAACATGAAGCCACAAAAAAAGCTAAACCTGCATCCAGTGTGCAGTGGTGGTCAACAGCATGCACAATGCAAGGCATGAATAGGCAAGGCAGGGAGAAATCATCCCACAATGTTAGCAGTCAACATGCATGGTGTTTGCAGCACATCAGCATGTATACTCAGTTACACTGCTACCTAAACATTGCCCCACACAGAAGAAGAAGCCCAATCTGACATAAAAACAAATGTAATCCAAAATGGAGTGTGTGATGGCGAAGACGGCCAAGTCCCTATGGAGGTAGAAAAAGTACAGGCAATTTCCCCTAGTCAGAGGGAAAGGGAAAAAAATGCTCAGTTTAAAAGTGCAGCTAAGGCTGAAAAAAAGAACCTGTCAAAAGTTGTTGTCCAAAAGCCACGCCCCAGCTCCATAGCAACTGAGGGTGGTAATGCAGCACAGCTGGGGGCGGGGTGGAAAGATACTGGCCAGTCACATGTTTATAAGCCCCAGAGAACAGAGAGAGATAGATTGGCAAGATTGGAGAAAGTCCCGAGCTTCCCAGGGGAGGAGGAGAGATTGTAAAGACAGGCAAGGAGGTTGCCAGGTCTGGAAAGATTGCCAGGACACAAGAGGAAGAGAGCTGACTCTGTTTCAGAGGAGGAGTCTGAAAGGAAGCCTCATTCAGAGCAAGAGTTTCATGCTTGCAGGAGGAAGGGAGACGAGAAGGCTGCTTTAACCAGAAAACAGCATGGCCAGGGAAGGAGCAGGGAAGCACTGCTAAAGAAACTTCCAAAAGGTACCGCTGCTAAAGTTATTAGCCAGAGGTCTCAGGAAGAGTTCCCAGACAGCCAGCTCCAGGAGTTTAACCAGAAGCAGGGTTACAGGAAGCCTCTCAGTAAAGAAGGTTTAAATGTTTTAAAACTGCTTCAACATACGCTGAAAGACCAGGAAGTAATTCGTGGAGAGAGTAGTTCTCTGCACCGAGGGAAAGAACAGCTGTTTGCTGACGACGTCACAGAACAGTCCTGTTCAGAATGTGAGTCAATGGACATCGGGGAAAATATTCTTTTAAGTGAGCCAGAGGAGGCTATGGAATGTGAGTTATCCCTGATAGTGAAATAAGAGTGTGTGGAAATATATGTTTGAAGAAAATTCCATTTCTCTGATATGCATGGTGTTTTACAGAGCTAAGAAGTTTTAATTAGTGTGCTTGCTGCCCTAAATGAGACTTGCACCGGAGTGTTGCTGGAAGTCTCTGGACAACTGATTAAAACCCCTAAAAGCTCTGAAACCAAAGAAGAAAAGTTTATTTGCTGGAAGTTGTTTACATTGAAGTTTCAATGAACATATTGAGTTTGTTTAAAGCAATGAGAAGTGAAGCATTGTTTTTGAATGAGTAATCTTTGCTGAAGTAAGCAAGAGCATTTTTCTTACCTGAGTTTCTTGTGGATATTTTGTACACGTGATTTACCAAGCTTCATTTTGAAGTTCCCGCTATTGAGGGAGGCTAATAAAAATATTCCTGCGTTTGCTTTCAACTCTCGGCTCAGCCTTTGATTACAACTACATTTGCTCTCAATACTACAACTCCCAGAAGCCTTTGCTCTGGAGTTGCTTGAAAGTGACATTCGCTCCCCCTTCACCTCGTCAGGCAGCCGCCTAGGTGGGGCAAGGGCGCGACAGGTGGCGTAGTATTAAGGATCAAGCCTTGGTCACGTGGTCCCACAAAAACACTGGAAATACAGAAAGAAGAAGAAGGAAAAGAAAAGAGGAAAAAGTGGGTTTTTTCCTGTGCTGAGGATACAAGCTGCTGCTGGAGAAGGCCCGGATCAACAGCTGAGGGATCGGAGTGGAGCAGTTCCTGAGGCCGTTCCTGCTGCTTGATAAGCCTGAGTCTACACCGGCTGGAGGTAATAAGTATTTATAAGGGAATACAAGCGGATACCAAAGCCGGGTGGGACTGCAGCAGTACAGCAGGGTCAAAGGAGAGTGGGCCTATACATTAGAGGGCCGCACTTGGTGTTCTTTCTCTGTTTTCTCTCGTTTCAGCCACTACCCAGCATGGAGCAGATGGCGCTGCTGCGATGCATAGCGGACCAGTTCCAGAAACAGGAAATGTCAGCACAGACACTGGACCAGATAGCAGCCATGCTCCAAGCACAGCAGAAACCGTTGTTGGAGAAGCTGGACGGTTGGCTGGGCATGCAGAAACCAACAGCGGAGACACCAAGGACAGTACCAGGTTACTTGGGTGATACCCTAGCATTGGGCATGTATGGTACTGGGACATTTTCCTTTGGACAATTAACCAAAGAGGACAATGTGGATGATTTTCTCGCCGCATTTGAGAGAGTAGCCTTGTTATCAGGGTGGGATGAAAAGCAATGGGCCATACGCCTTGCCGCTTCATTAACTGGGGATGCGTTAGCAGCGTACAGGGCTATGCCCGTGGAGTTAGCCACTGATTACAGGGAGGTGCAAAAGGCAATAAGAGACCGCCTAGGATTAAGTCCCATGGTCTACCGCTGCCTTCTGAGAAGCGCCAGGTTAAAGCCCAGTGAAACACCGCGCGTGCTATGCCAACGCATTAAGGGGTTAGCGGTAAAATGGCTAACACCGTAGACTCAGACAAAAGAGTCTTTATTGGATTATATCATCTTGGAACAATTTATGGACGCTGTTCCGTGAGAGATGAGGTCCTTTCTGATCCTACAAGACTGCAGGACCACAGAGGCAGCGACCGCACTGGCTGAGCGTTACCTGGAGGCCAGTGTGGTGAGCCCAGTTAAAGTAGGTGGTCTGTCGTCAGCAGTAAATGTAGCATCAGAAAGGAAGGGAAAACCTGTATGGAGAGAAGATGTAAAAGCATTGCCTTTGGATAAACCTGATTATGTAACCAGGAAATGTTTTGCATGTGGAGAAGAAGGCCATGTGAAAAGAAATTGCAAAGCTAGGATAGCATTGATGACCTCCCACTCTGAAGAGAGCGGAGAGGGTTTCCTCCTAGAGGTGGAGGTAGAGGGTATTCCTGTGGAGGCTTTGTTGGACTCCAGAGCGGACCAATCAATGATTTCGCGGAAGCTCTGGAAAGAGATAGCATCCCGGATTGGTCCGACTCCCGAGCCTCAGGAAAGGTCCATAAAGATAAGGTGCATTCATGGGGCAGCCTCATCGTACCCCATTTATACTGTATATGTGAAAGGCTTAGGGATAAAGCGCCGAGTACCTGTTGCGGTAGTCCCCAGGCTCCCACAAGCCCTAGTCCTGGGAAGAGACTGGCCCCAGTTCAGGCGTGGGATAGCAGAGGGTCTTCAAAGCAAGGCAGGTAAAGCATCCACTTTAGCAACACCCAAAGCCAAGAAAGAAACCTCATCAGGGGATTCACCTCATTTGGAGGGTGGGAGAATACCCCAGGTAAAGGAGAGTGAGGGAGAGCAAGCCCCACCTAAACGTATAGGGAACACTAAGGCCAGGCCAGTCCCTCAACCATTGTTTGGAACCCAGCAGCGACAGGCAAAAGGGGAAGTAGCTAGGAAGGAGGACACCCCTAAGAAATGCCCATTTGTTCTTAGGTTTTGTCGCACAACCCCCAATGCCAAAGTTCCTAAGCGGGCTACCCAGATGGCAGCTGGATTTGACCTGTGTAGTGCCGAGGAGACAGTCGTTCCCCATCAGGGAAAAGCCCTGGTAGAAACGGGCATACAAGTGCAAATACCCCCGGGTTGTTATGGGCGGCTTGCACCCCATTCAGGCATAGCCTGGAAGAATTTCATAGATGTAGGCGCCGGAGTAATCGACCCCGACTACCGAGGGACGATTAAGGTCCTACTGTTCAACTTTGCCAAAGAGGATTTCAGGATAAGCATAGGGGACCGTATAGCCCAGATGATTTGTGAGCGGGTGGGTTTTCCAGCCCTGGAGGAGGCAACGGAATTAACTCCTACCACCAGGGGGACCGGAGGATTTGGATCCACCGGTAAAGCAGTGGTGAAAGGTTTAGCTGCCAGTTGTGAGGTGACCGAGGAGGAGGATCTAGGCCCGCAATTACCCGATTGCAAGACAGATCCAGTCCCAAGGTTAGGGGAGGAACTTTCCTGGTCCCAGCAGCAGGAGGTATTAGGGCTATTAAGGAAGTATCCCGATGTGTTAACACCTATTCCAGGTGAGACAAGACTCGTGGCTCACGAGATAGTTACCCTTCCAGGAGAGATAGTACGCCAGAGACCCTACCGGTTGCCTGAGGCAAAACGCCAAGAGGTAGTTTCCCAAGTGCAGGACATGATTAAGATGGGGATAATCGAAGAGTCCCATAGCCCCTGGAACAGCCCCATAGTGCTGGTACCCAAGCCAGACGGGACAATGCGGTTTTGCATTGATTTCCGTAGGGTGAATGCCATCTCCCGGTTTGACGCCTATCCCATGCCCAGGATAGAAGAGTTGCTGGACAGATTAGGCCAGGCGTCTTACCTGACTACCCTTGATATGACCAAGGGGTATTGGCAGATTCCCCTCACCAGGGAATCTCGCCCAAAGACCGCATTCAGCACCCCTATTGGTTTGTACCAGTTTCGTCGCATGCCTTTTGGATTGCATGGGGCGGCGGCGACTTGCCAGCGATTAGTAGATGTGATCCTTCGTCCCCATCAACAATACGCGACCGCGTACATGGACGACATAGTGATCCATAGCTCTCGCTGGGATGAGCACTTGGCACGCATTGAGACGGTTTTAAAGGCCTTGCGGGGGGCGGGTATTACTTTAAACCCGGCCAAGTGTATGTTTGGGGGAACGCAAGTAAAATATTTGGGACATTTGGTAGGACGGGGCACAGTAAAACCCCTAATAGAGAAGGTAGAAAGTGTTAGGACATTTCCTAGGCCCTTGACAAAAAGACAGCTCCGTGGGTTTCTGGGGTTAATCGGTTATTACCGCCGATTCATTCCCCATTTCACTACCAAGAGCGCTGCCTTAACAGAGCGGTTGAAGAAAAATGCACCCAACCAGGTGAAATGGTCAGTGGAAGCAGAACAGGCCTTTTCTAGCTTGAAGGAAGAGCTATGCCAGGCACCCATATTAAGGGGTGTGGATTTTAGTAAATCCTTTATCGTACAGACAGATGCCTCTGACACAGGATTAGGCGCGGTGTTGTCCCAAAGGTTTGAGGGGGAGGAACATCCGATTATGTTCCTCAGCAGAAAATTGACACCACCAGAGAGGAAATACTCGGTAGTGGAAAGGGAATGTCTGGCCATAAGGTGGGCGGTGGA
Source organism: Ichthyophis bannanicus (assembly GCA_033557465.1). NCBI lineage: Eukaryota > Metazoa > Chordata > Amphibia > Gymnophiona > Ichthyophiidae > Ichthyophis > Ichthyophis bannanicus. Next base: position 627,026,406 of record CM066035.1, read on the forward strand.
CGCCTTGCGTTTTTATCTGACGGGCCGTACGTTTTTATTAGTGACGGATCATGCCCCACTACGCTGGCTAGGATCATAATCCCCGTCTTACCCGTTGGTACATGGCCTTACAGGCGTTCGACTTCCATATAGAGCATAGGGCTGGGAAGTTACACACCAACGCTGATGCCCTTTCGCGTATTACGAGCTGTGCTGAAGTAGAAACGCCAGCCCGTAATATCTTAAGTGGGGGGATATGTGATGGCGAAGACGGCCAAGTCCCTATGGAGGTTGAAAAAGTACAGGCAATTTCCCCTAGTCAGAGGGAAAGGGAAAAAAATGCTCAGTTTAAAAGTGCAGCTAAGGCTGAAAAAAAGAACCTGTCAAAAGTTGTTGTCCAAAAGCCACGCCCCAGCTCCATAGCAACTGAGGGTGGTAATGCAGCACAGCTGGGGGCGGGGTGGAAAGATACCGGCCAGTCACATGTTTATAAGCCCCAGAGAACAGAGAGAGATAGATTGGCAAGATTGGAGAAAGTCTCGAGCTTCCCAGGGGAGGAGGAGAGATTGCAAAGACAGGCAAGGAGGTTGCCAGGTCTGGAAAAATTGCCAGGACACGAGAGGAAGAGAGCTGACTCTGTTTCAGAGGAGGAGTCTGAAAGGAAGCCTCATTCAGAGCAAGAGTTTCATGCTTGCAGGAGGAAGGGAGACGAGAAGGCTGCTTTAACCAGGAAACAGCATGGCCAGGGAAGGAGCAGGGAAGCACTGCTAAAGAAACTTCCAAAAGGTACCGCTGCTAAAGTTATTAGCCAGAGGTCTCAGGAAGAGTTCCCAGACAGCCAGCTCCAGGAGTTTAACCAGAAGCAGGGTTACAGGAAGCCTCTCAGTAAAGAAGGTTTAAATGTTTTAAAACTGCTTCAACGTATGCTGAAAGACCAGGAAGTAATTAGTGGAGAGAGTAGTTCTCTGCACCGAGGGAAAGAACAGCTGTTTGCTGACGACGTCACAGAACAGTCCTGTTCAGAATGTGAGTCAATGGACATCGGGGAAAATATTCTTTTAAGTGAGCCAGAGGAGGCTATGGAATGTGAGTTATCCCTGATAGTGAAATAAGAGTGTGTGGAAATATATGTTTGAAGAAAATTCCATTTCTCTGATATGCATGGTGTTTTACAGAGCTAAGAAGTTTTAATTAGTGTGCTTGCTGCCCTAAATGAGACTTGCACCGGAGTGTTGCTGGAAGTCTCTGGACAACTGATTAAAACCCCTAAAAGCTCTGAAACCAAAGAAGAAAAGTTTATTTGCTGGAAGTTGTTTACATTGAAGTTTCAATGAACATATTGAGTTTGTTTAAAGCAATGAGAAGTGAAGCATTGTTTTTGAATGAGTAATCTTTGCTGAAGTAAGCAAGAGCATTTTTCTTACCTGAGTTTCTTGTGGATATTTTGTACACGTGATTTACCAAGCTTCATTTTGAAGTTCCCGCTATTGAGGGAGGCTAATAAAAATATTCCTGCGTTTGCTTTCAACTCTCGGCTCAGCCTTTGATTACAACTACATTTGCTCTCAATACTACAACTCCCAGAAGCCTTTGCTCTGGAGTTGCTTGAAAGTGACATTCGCTCACCCTTCACCTCGTCAGGCAGCCGCCTAGGTGGGGCAAGGGCGCGACAAGTGACATGGTCACAAGTGGGAATTGAACCTGGTCCCCTGGGGTCTGAAAGCACTGCCCTAACCCTTAGACCAGTGCTGCAACCTGTCATGGCCAGTAGTTACTGCAGTCCAGGTAGCCTCCCCCCTACCTAAATGCAGTGTAGCATAACAGTGTGTACATAGAAGGTACAGCCCATTGCAAAACAGGATGTTAAAAGACCCCGCAGAGCAAATGAAATCAAAGGAGAGCCACCCACATGGCAGAGGGGTACCAGATACAACTGCTGAAGAATGCTAGTGTTCCATGTACCTACAATAAATAAATGACCTATTCCTACAAGCATTCACACTGGCAACATTAAATATGTAATTATAATTTTTGTCGGACTGGTGTCTGTGTGAGGATTAAACCCCTATCTCAGACCGTGTCCATTTTGATCAATTGTGCAATAAAAACAAGAAAAGCAAGCATTTAACTTATAGTTTGTCCATCTTGTAAGCTATCCAGTCATGCATCAAAGGCAAACTCATATCCTGAGAGAGAAGGAAAACCATGGGGTGCAACACAGCACTGCGCTTCAGGTCTATAACAACTCAAAAGACCCTGCATCAGGCCAAAACCTCTCCACAGAATTCTGAGGACCATGGAAGGACAAATAATCCCAGTTGAATCCATTTTAAAGAACAGACCGGCGTCTGACGTCACAACTACCAATTGGTTACTGCTCAAGCCTATGAAAATGAGAGAGCAACAATGCAGATCCCTGATCAATTGGCTAAATTCATATAAGACGGTACCAATTAAGTTCCAGGTTAAGTCCCAATGGAGAAACCGTGTTCAATCTGAAAATCCATTGCTGTTTGCATGCTTGTAAAGCAGCCTCCCGATCACAACCTCTGATTGGGGGAGGAATTCCAGTCCAAAACACGCCATTGAAATTGGGAAAAGGAGTGGTTTACGGAGTGGTTATTATATACTATGGTGAACTATAGGTGCAGACATTGTTTTAGTACGCAAACAAGAAGCATGTTCAGACAGGTGTCTTCTAAGAAAATGAATGGTTCGACCCACATACTTCAGACCACATAGCCAAATTATAAGATATACCACAAAATAAGTATTACAGTTAGTGTAATAATGAGCATGCCATTGTTTGTGGGACACAGTGTCTAATCACGATTCCCCACATGGGAAATGGCCCACCCACTCAGGTGATATCCGAGGGGACGGCACCGCATGAAGCAAATGGTCCCTGAGATTTCTACCCCTGGTGTGTGCCACACTCAGCGATTTTTGAAAACAAGCATGCATACAGAGAACCTGCCAAAACCTGCAAAGGATCTTAGTGACCTGAATAGACCTATTACTAAAGGGTAAATTGCCCACAAATTTAGCTGATACCGCAGTGGGTTGATGTGATTGGGACAGATACCATTCTCTGTGGTACCATTCCATTTGCCTAAAAAATCAGTTTCATCCGAAAACAATCTAGGAGGTTTATTTATTTTTTTTATTTTTTTTTATTTAACAGTATTTCTAAACCGCCTTATCTTAATAATCAAGGTGGTATCACAGCAAGCAATCAGGTAAAGTGTGTGTGTTGTACATGCAGTGAGGATAAAACTTAGTTGTGTGAGGGATGTGTTGGGTGCTTGATTTGTTTGAGCTATATACAGGGTGGGCTATTTACAGTGGTGCTAGAATCATATTTTATATATATTCAGTTGTTTGGGAGGATTGGAGTGCTGTTATCCATTCTCTTAGGTTATGTGATGTGACCATAGTGCTCTATGAACAGCATGGTTTTCAGTTGTTTTCTGAAGTCTTTGAGGTCTGGAGTTGCCCTTAGATCGTCCGGTAGATTGTTCCATATTGTTGGAGCAGCCATGGAGAGAGCTCTGTCTGTTGTGTCCTTGCGTGTGTGCTTGTACTCATTTGGGGTGCTGACTCGGTTGCGTGTTTGACTTCTTCTGGGACGTGCGCTGGTTTCCGGTTGTATGAGCAGGTGGAGGCTGTTGGCTGATGTGTGTTCTTTTATCTTAAATAGGTTTATGATAGTCTTGTATCTGATGCGAGCAATGATTGGGAGCCAGTGTAAGTCCTTTAGTGTAGGTGTGATGTGCTCCTGCCTTGCGGCTCCGGATATGATTCGAGCTGCAGTGTTTTGTGCCAGCTGTAGTGGTTTGAGAGCTTGTTTTGGTAGTCCGAGGTATATCGGATTGCAGAAGTCCAGTATTGGGGTTATCAGTGCTTGACAGACTGTACGGAAGTGTTCTGGAGCGAGGAGTGGTTTCAGTCTCCTGATGATTCGCATCCTGTAATATGCTTTTTGGATTGTTTTGTCTATGTGTGGTTTGAGGTTGAGTTTACTGTCCAGAGTAACCCCAAGGTATCTCACCTCCGATCTTATCGGTATCGTGGTGCTTTGTATCTTTATGTTTGGTGGGTGTGTGAAGCTTTGGTTTCGAGTGATGATTAAAGCTTCAGTCTTGTTGTAGTTTATAGCTAGATTGTTGTTTTGGCACCACTTCGCCATTTGGGTAAGGCAGTCTGCTATCTTAGAGAAGTCCGGGTTTTCGATTGATATCGGGGAGTATACCATTATATCGTCTGCGTATATTGTGTATTGGATGTTGTTCTCTTTCATAATGTTGCATATTGGTTGGATGTAGATGTTAAAAAGGAGTGCTGAGAGTGCGGATCCTTGTGGTACTCCTTCTTGGACGTTTATGGGCCGGGAGGTGTCCTGTCCCACCTTGACCTGTAGCTGTCTTTCTGTTAGGTACGAGTGGAACCATTTTAGAGTGGTACCGTGTATACCAGTGTTCTTCAGTCTCTCCAGGAGTATATTGTGATCAACTGTGTCGAACGCTGAGGAGATGTCGATGAAGATCATTATAATTCCATTCCTGATGTCGTCAATTATTCTTATGATGCTGTCGAAGAGGTAGATCAGGAGAGTTTCGACTCCATGGTTGGGACGAAATCCGTGTTGGTTGTCGTCGAGAGTTCCGTGTTCGTCAATGTGTTCCTGAAGTTGTAGTTGAACCGTTTTTTTCGATTATTTTTGCGAGGAAGGGTATGCTGGAGATTGGTCGGTATGCTGCTGGGTCCTTTTTGTCGAGAGAAGTTTTCTTTGTGATTGGTCTTACTGAGGCAAGCTTTAATTGCTGTGGCATGAGTCCTTGAGTGAGTGAGTTGTGTACCATTTTATGAATGTTTGGTATGAGGCTTGCTTTGGTGGCTTTGACCCATGACACTGGGCAAGGGTCTGTAGGAGCAGTGCTTGTGTTGATTGTGGAGATGATGTCTGATATCTGCTCTTTTGAGGGTGAGTGGAATGTGCCCCAGGTTTTGGGGTGGACGTTCGTTCTGTTGGTTCTACTGGGTGTTGTGCGCTCTGTGGAGTGAAATTTGTCTTTGATGTGGTCGGCGAATATCTGTGGATCCACTTGTATTTCTCTTTCTGCTGCTTGCTCTTTTGTCAGGGTTTTTACTATTTCGAAAAGTTCTCTGGGTTTGTTGATGGAAGAATTTATCAGGTTTGTGTGGAATTCTCTCTTTGATTGGTTGATGTGTTCATTGTATTGTTTTTGCTTTGTTAGGTAAAGATGTTGGTCGGAAGTAGTTTTGTTTTTTCTCCATCTCCGTTCAATTTTCCTGAGCTCCCTCTTTTCTTGTCGTATTTTTGCTGAGTACCATGGTTTGTTTTGTCTCTTGTTGTGGTGTTGTTTCTTGGTCCTGTCAACGGATGGTTTGGCGGCGTTAGCTAGGACATTGTTCCAGTTGGAAACTTGTTCCTCCAGGTCCTCTGAGTCAATGTTCAAGTGTTGTATTGTGTCCTGGATGAATTCGTCCTTGTCAAAGGACTTGAATCGTCTTTGTGTGTGTGGGAAGTTCGCTCTTTCGCTTGTCCAGTCTTCTTGTGATTGCAGATTTGTCTCGATTAAGTAATGGTCAGACCATGGTACTGGGGTGATGGTGGGTGTAGAGATTAGGTCTCTTGAAGTTAGGTAGTTTGATGCGAAGATGAGGTCTGGGGATGATCCTAGTCTGTGTGTTGGTGCATTGACTATCTGTGTGAATTGAAGTGATGACATTGCCTGAAGGAAGGCCTCTGCATCTTTTGTATTGGCGGACTTGAGGTTGAAGTCTCCGATTAGTAGTGCTGGTTTGTTGTTTGACGTTATGGCACAGGCTTCTTCGAGTATGAAGGCTAGTTCGTCGGGTGGAGCACGGGGTGCTCTGTAGGTTAGGCAGATTGCAATATTCTTGTTTTTGATGCTAATTGTGTTACACTGCTTTGTATCTGTGAGATTCAGTGTCTTGAACTTGAGTTCTGTTTTTGCTATTATTAGGACTCCTCCTCCACGCTTGTGGATGCGTGGGCAGTTGTATGCTGAGTAGTTGTTCGGTACTAGTTGGTTGAGTAGTACACTGTCTGTAGGGTTGAGCCATGTCTCTGTGATGCATATTATGTCTGGCTGTCGCTCTTCAATGTGGTCTACCAGAGTGTGTATCTTGTTGCAGATGGATCTGGCGTTTATGAGCTCAATTGATGTTTTCTTTGTGGAAGAGGTTGTTGCGACGTGTGCTTCCTTAGGGCCGTGTTGGGGTTTGATTTGTGTCTGTTTTGTCTCTTTGTTTGGGAGGTTGCGAGTGTCTCTTTGTGTGTGTTGTGGACCGAGATATGGCAGTGCAGTTGGCGGGTACCATGGTGTGTTTGTTTGGGGGTAGTGTGGGTGTGTAGTTGGTGGGAGGAGTTGTGTGACTAGTAGGTATAGTGGGAGGAAGTATGTGGTGTGCATGTTGATAGCTTGTGATGTTCTGATAGGGCGACGCCTGTGTCCTTAGGTTTTCGTCTGTTGTTTGCTTTTTTGAGGAGAGCTGTACTTGTTGCAGGGGCTTGTCCTGGGGATGTGAAGTTGTATCTGTTGCGGTGCGGGAGCCTGTCCCGTGGAGGGAGCCTGTCCCTTGGATGTGAAGCTGTATCTGTTGCGGTGCGTGAGCCTGTCCCGTGGAGGGAGCCTGTCCCTTGGATGTGGAGCTGGATCTGATGCGGTGCGGGAGCCTGTCCCGTGGAGGGAGCCTGTCCCGTGGATGTGGAGCTGGATCTCTGGCGGACGCCTTGGTGCGGGAGCCTGTCCCGTGGAGGGAGCCTGTCCCGTGTGTGTGGAGCTGGATCTGTGTTGGTCGCCTTGGTGCGGGGGCCTGTCCCGTGGATGTGGAGCTGGGTCTGTCGCGGTGCGGGAGCCTGTCCCGTGGAGGGAGCCTGTCCCTTGGATGTGAAGCTGTATCTCTTAATCCTCTAGGTATAGTATGAGTTTTTAAGTATTGTGTAAGATAAGCTCCATGCATTTGTGACTGTTTTTTACAACTGGCAGCGGCTAAAGTCACATCATTTGTTTTGATGTTATTACAAGATCTGGTTTTGCCTGAATCAGAGGTACTTCTGGTTACTTTAGATGTCATGTCTTTATATATGAATATTCCACAACAGGAGGCGCTATGGGTGATATCCTCAGTCCCTCTGACACTTCCATCTCGATTACCCCAACACTTCATTTTGTCATTATTAGATATTGTGTTATCAAAAAACTTCTTTGTATACAATGATGTTTTCTATTTACAAGTGTGGGGAATAGCTATGGGAGCAACAGTGACCCTTTCCATTGCCACTTTGTTTATGGCTTTTTTAGAAGAAAAACACATATACACCTCCCACTGGTTTCAAAAGATGTTATCTTGGTGGTGCATTTTGGATGACATTTTCTTTATATGGTATGGGTCATCATCTGAATTGTCATTGTTCATAGAGTGGCTTAATCTTAAGAAGAGACTATTAAATTTACAGTTAAGTACCATCCCTCTTGTATTTTTAGATGTTATGGTTTTTCGTCACGGGACTACTCTTTTTACTACATTAAATAGAAAGCCTGTCCAATATAACACTATTATATTTTCAGAGTTTTCATCCAGCATCTTTAAAATGGGGGTTACCCTGTGAACAAATTTTGTGCATTTAAAGAATTTGTTCTACGGTAGAAGATTTTAAAATCCATGCTTTTGAATTAAGCCAACAATTATAGGCCCGGGGTTACCCCTGTTCTATTATTCGAGTGGCTTATAAACAGGCTTTAAACAACCACAGAGAATATCTGTCCCCTTCACATCAACCCACTGTGGTATCAGCTAAAATTGTGGGCACTTTACCCAGGGGCAGCTCAAGGCAATCTTCTGCCTGAGGCAAAGGATGAGATGGGCTTTTTCAGAACTCCAATCAGGGACTGAACCAAACCAAAAAGCCGATTAGATTATATGGAGGAAATGCAAGATGTTTGCACACCAAGGAACTTAAAGAGAGCGAGAACCAACTGCACAGTTTATAAAACTAAATTATAACTCATTTTTATTTTGTTGTTATAAACTGCGTTATGGTTCTTGCTTTTTCTTTTTCAACATATATTTGCATCCACAATGGGTGCAGAGCAGAACCAAGACATTCACCCACAGAACTCAATATTTAAAAAAAAATCTGATTCTGATCATCTCACTAACAACAACAACAACAAACATTCTCAAGTACCAGGCATATTGTGAACTAATACAAAACCCTACAACAAAGAGCACATCTACCATAACATACCATACCATACCATATCAGCACCAACTTCCAAAACTCACATAAGGAGCCCATCTAAAAAAAGGTCACTCTAAATACTTCAGTGGGCCCTGGAACATCCATACACCTATTTGAAAAGCTGAACAAGTCAAATTACTACAGTACAGTATAGATCTTTATGTATAAACTCCATGTTAACAGAATACCTGGCCTCAGTCACACACTCAGAACACAGACCCTCACCAAGTACAGAATAAGTAACCACAATCTAAAGTAAAAATAAAAATATATATACAAAACTTAAACTGAAACCCCAAGAAGCCAGACTCCACATGCAGTGCAACATCAGATAAATAAGAGAAGCAATTCCCCCATACTGTGTAAAACATAAAGATAGCACAAAGTCAAACCACTAAAATTAAATAAAATTATTTTTTCTACCTTTGTTGTCTGATCATTTTATTCTCTGATCATGCTGGTCCCAATCTGAGGCTTCTGCTTTCCTGTCTTCTTTTAGCTCTCTTGCTGTGGTCTATGGTCCATCTGCCATTTCTTATCTCTTCTTTTATTTTCTTCACTTCCTTCCATCAGCCCATTTCTACTTCCAGTATCCCTCCCCAGTATCATCCCCCTTTCCAGTCCTCACCTCCTAGTACCTTCCAATGTCAACCACCTTCCATTCCCACAGCTGCCACTGGTGTCCATTCCCTTCCATTCCCTTCCAGTCCCCTCCTTCCCCACTGTTCAGCTCCTTCTAGTCCAAATACCATCCCAAGTATCAGCTCACGTCTAAGTGTCACCCCACCAGTCAGCTCCCTTCCAGTCGCCCTACCCTCTGTCCATCCTTCTTCCAGTGCCATTCACATATCAGCTCCCTTACAGCCTCCTCCCCATTACCCAACCACCTAACACTCGCATCCCCAAGTGTCAGCTCCCTTCCGGTCCCCCTTCAGTACATTCCAGGTGTCAGCTCCATTCAAGCCCCCTCTTTTCCCCACTATATCAGCTCCTTTCCAACCCCCTTCTTCCCCTGTGTCAGCTTCCTTCCTGCCCCCTCCTTCCGCTGGAAGACCCTCTCAGTATCCGCTCCCTTCCAGTCCTATTCTCCCATCCCACCGCATCAGTCCATTTGTAGTCCTAGCCCCTAGTTTTCTTCCAGGGCCAGCAGCGCTCTCCTCCCCTCACCCATTAGCCCATTTCTAGTCTCAGCCCATTTCCAGTCCTATCCCCCTTATCAGCCCATTCCAGTCCTAACCCCCAATCAGCCCATTACCAGTCTTAGCTCATTTCCAGTGCCAGCCCCCCATCAGCTCATTACCAGTCCTAACTCCCCTCAATGTCTATTTCCAGTCCTAGCCCTCCAATCATCCCATTTCCTGTCCTAGCCCCCCTAATCAGCCCATTTTCAGGCCTAACCCCACCAATCAGCCCATTACAAGTCCTAGCCCCCCTCCCATCAGTCTATTTCCATTCGTAACCCCTATCAGCCCATTTCCAGTCCTAGCCCTCCCCCCTTCAGCCTATTTTCATTCTTAACCCCCCATCAGTCTATTTCCAGCTCCAACCCCCCCCCCCATAGCCCATTACCAGTGCTAGCCCCTCCTCCCGATCAGCCTATTTCCATTCTTAACCCCCCATCGGCCCATTTCCAGTCCTAGCCCTTCCCCCATCAGCCCATTACTATTTCCAGTGCTACCCCCCCCCCCAGCTCAGCCCAGCCCAACCTTCTGAAGGGAAATTTAAAAAAAAAACAGTTGCAGAAGCTTCTGCCACTGCTGCTGCAGCAGCAACAGCGGCAGAATGAAGTGACGCCCCCTGCCTCCCCAGAAGAGCCCTGACATTCTTTTTCCCCCACGCCGGCTCAGCTTTACAGAGCCACGAAGGGAGTGTTTCCTTTTCCTGCAGCTTTGTTAAAGTTGAGCCTGCCAGCACTGATGGGCAACAGGCATTTCCTTCGTGAGACAGAAATGCAGCGGCAGCAGCTTCTGCGACTGTTTTTTTGTTTTGTTTTGTTTTTTTATTTTGAAGGCCGAGTGAGGCGGTCTTTTTGGGGGCAATTTTTGCCACCCTCAAAAAGTTGCTGCCTGAGGCCACCGCCTCAGTCGGCCTCATTATAGAGCGACCCCTGACTTTACCCTTTAGTGACCAGTCTGTTCAGGTCACTAAGATCCTTTGCAGGTTTTGGCTGGTTCTCAGTATGCAAGCTTGTTTTCAAAAACCTCTGAGTGTGGCATACACCAGAGATAGAAATCTCAGGGACCATTTGGTGCATACAGTTCCATCAACTCAGCGGGTGGGCCATATCCCGTGTGGGGAGTGTTCTTACTGCTCGGGTACCATACTCCTGGAGGACTGGCCTAGTGGTTGGAGCAAGGTACTTCAGGCCAGAAGGTCAGGGGTTCAAATCCCACCAGAAAACAGCAACCTTGAGCCAGAAGGACTGGAGTTTCTAGTCCCACAGGCATTCCTTGTGGTCTTGGGCAAGCCACTTAACCCTCCATAGCTCATGTTCCCTGTAAAATAGTTATCTCCAAGTTATAATGCCCTGTTCAATGTAATTTCAGTTTGTTCAATGTAAACCACACTGATGCAGAATAGCACAGTATATAAGAGAATGTAAATAAATACAGGGGGAATTGTGGTTAGACACTATGTTCCACAAACAATGGCATGCTCATTATTACACTACCTGTGATTCTGAATTTGTGGTATATCTTATATTGCCCATGTGGGTCATACCTTTCATTTTCTTAGAAGACGCCTATCTGAACATGCTTCTCGTTTGCATACTAAAACAATGTCTGCACCTATAGTTCACCACAGTATATAACTAAACCACTCCTTTTCCCAATTTCACTGGCGTGTTTTGGACTGGATTCCTCCCCCAATCAGAGGTGGTGATCGGAAGGCTGCTTTACAATCATGCGAACAGCGATAGATTTTCAGACTGAACACAGTTGCTCCATCGAGACTTAACCTGGAACTTGATTGGTACAGTCTTATGTAAATTTAGCCGATTGGTCAGGGATTGTTGCTCTCTCCATAGGCTTGAGTAGTTTGTTTCTAATCAAATCCTTAACCAATCATAATGTAAATCATACAAATTACTGCACTGTGCAGTCCAACCTGATCTGTAAAGTTAACCGCTGCTGATCGTAGGAAGCAGCGGTATACAAGTGTCTACTAAATAAATACATAAATAAATAAATAACCAATCGGCAGTTGCGACATCAGATGCCAGTCTGTTCTTTAAAATGGATTCTCCTCAGATTATTTGTCCTTCCATGGTCCTTAGAATTCTGTGGGGAAGCTTTGGCCTGATGCAAGGTCTTTTGAGTTGTTATAGACCTGAAACGCAGTGCTGTGTTGCCCCTCATGGTTTTCCTTCTCTCTCAGGATATGTGAGTTTGCCTTTGATGCATGACCGGATTGCTTACAAGATGGACAAACTATAAATTAAGTACTTTTTGTTCTTGATTTTACTGCACAATTGATCAAAATGTGCACCGTCTGAGGTAGGGGTTTAGCCCTCACACAGACACCAGTCCGACAAAAATTATAATTACATATTTAATGTTGCCAGTGTGAATGCTTGTAGGAATAGGTCATTATTTATTGTTGATATATAATGGGTGAGACCTTTCCCTTAGCCCTTTTGGGATTTTTGGTTTGATCACAATGTTCGATGTACAGCAAATGTCTGTGCTGCAATATACACAGCAAGGGGAGGTAAACCCTTGGTGCCTCAGCAGCCCCTGTGTTGACAATGAAAGGTATGATCAGAGGTAGTAGGGATGGACAATCCCACAGAAATTATGGAGTGTTTAATGACCCATCCAAGGACCATGTGTGGGAATCAAACCCCAGTCAGATTGGTACTAGATAGGCACAACAACCACCACCACCTCCACACTATGTTTGTCAGCACCCGTATTAATATGAGACAGAGGGGGCATGGAATGAGGCCACAGGGAAACCAATTATGGACCAAAAATATACCACATATGTCAGCCAGTGTGGAACTGAAATGGGAAACCAGGTCCTGGATGCTGTAGCACAAGCTGTCAGTCTAGCTAAATGGACGTGATATGCCAGGAGAAGGCCAAATATATCACAGCACCATCTCAGTCTAAGCTGATAAAAACATAAACTATACCTTGCAATGGACAGAAAACTGGGACAGTGATAATATAGAGCTGTCTGAGACAATGGAGGGTGAAGAAATGTGCCCAAGGATCATGAGTGAAACTCAAACCCTGATCCTGTGGTAGCCAAGCCAGTACCCCAGCCATTACACCACACCATCACTCTAATGATGGCTCTCATGTAAGACCTGGGGGCCAGGGCTAAAAACCAAACTGCACAGCACACATCCAACCCCCTTCCTCCCGTGCCAAGCAAACAAAGCTGCTATGGACACATGACCTAGAATAGCCACATTTGACAACATGAAACTGCTCCAGCTGGACTCTGATCTGACCCTGTATGACTGGGAACATGTACTGAGGAATGATAACATTTGTCTCTCCTCCACAGACGTTTCCACATCTCAGCTAGGTTGTAGAATATTCAATGTTTAATATTCAGCATTCAGATAAATATTCAAGACTCAGTAGTCAGAGATCATTGGTTACCCAGTTAAGACTGTTGCTATATTTTCCACATTGTTACCTGCTTGAGATATTATCTTAATTTGTTTTCATCATTCCAAGAGGTTTGTTGCAGACCATTGATGTATGAGCGGACCTGGTGACAGTCATATTGATATTGATAATTGTCATAAGGCAGCATTCCCTTTGAGTACTGTATCATTTAACTAGGGGTCCTTTTCCTCCTGAGAACACTATCTCTCATGTTCTTCTCATATTAGAATCGTGAGTCTCCAAATTAAGATTACTTCAGAGAGTAAGCGATTTTTTATTATGATAATACACAGAATCGTTGGGCAGCTGGGGTGACAAATCTAACCTATATGAACAACACTGATACACATGGGACTAGAGTGCATGAACACATACAGACACAGAGTATATGGGAAAGAGCTGCATGAGCACAATAGAGCTGTTGGAATGACATGCATTTGTAGGTCAGAGAGGGAGTCTGAGCCACTCACAATGGTATGCTATCCTGAGAACACAAAGGAGGGTGTGCACAGGTGCCATCTGTAGAGAAGGATATGCAGAAACTGGGTCTGACACAAGTATGCAGCCCATAAGGAGAGGTACACACACAGATATTGAATAGCTAAGTGTGTTATGTGTGCACCTCAGCCAGGGAACCATATAGAGCCCCTGTGTTGACATGAGAAGGGTGGACACAGGAACAGGGCTGGGAATGGTGTGAAATCAATGTGGAGTAGCCCCAGGCAACGTACTGGTGACCCTAATAGGGCCGCCAGCCTGAGTGGCCTGGTTCAGGCAATTCCCACAGCCAACCCCACAATGTCGCTGCCCACATAGCACATGTAGGCCATGTGGCCTCTGCACAGGCATGCTACAGCCCCAGCAGTCAATGGTCATGTGGCCCAAGGAGCTCAGGGAGCATGAGACAGATGCCACAACAACACATGACACCGGTCATTGCAGACACCAGGTACAATGTGCAATTGTGACATGCCCTAAATCGACTGGCCACAGGTACCCAGTGTATGCTCCCCAGAACTGAGGAAATGCACATGAGAGCAATGTTCCGTATAAATCGCCAGCACAGGTATCACAGAGAAGCAAGCTGTAGCGAGCTAGGGCATAGTTGAAAGAGTCAGAATCGATGTTAGAGCCACACATGCACATCTATGCCATCTATGGATCAGTAGGTAGCAGTAGTGGTCAGTCAGCTCCAACATTGCAATGTCAACACTGCTCCCACATAGTGAGGTGCAACAGATGCAGAAGGTACTGTCTATGAAAGCCTGAGAAGGAAAGCCACGCACACAGTAGTGCACATGTAAGATGGACTGGAAGTCAGTCTGGATGGAGTGACCCCAAAATAGCATCCATCCAGGAATCAGCAGGTGATCTACCAACATATCCATATAACCTAAGCCAGGGAAGGTGTAATGTTGCTCACATAGGTACATATATTGCTGGCATCCACTGTGGAAAATGTACAGATAAGGGACCTGGCCAAACCCACCAGCGCCCTAAGTGGGATCCAAACCTGTGACACTATAATGCAACATTTTGTCTTATATCAGTTTGTTCCCCACTATACCCAGTCACCAGTAGTCCAATGTAGAGCTGACATACAGCTATCACACATACCATAGGGTGCAGCTAACCACAACCTTTTTGCTTCCCATTTATAGCTCTTCCTGAGGAGGACTCCCTGCCACCCTCCCCTGAGAGATCTGAGGCAGACATAGCACAGGGGAATCCACCCTCCCCCCCTCCCTGAGCCAGGTCCCCTGGCACAGATGGGGGAGTGGGAGATGGAGGGCATGAACCTGGAGCCTGCTGAGCCCATGATGAGGGAGATGTGCAGATGGGGCATGCGTGGACCCTCATCCTGGAGCCCCTAGAGGAGTGTCACAGGGACGGTAGGAAGGAGGGGGAGGAGGCATCGATGGAGCAGGGGGATGAGAGTGGGGAGGGGTAGGATGCACCAGTGGAGCAGGGGGATAAGAGTGGAGAGGGGTAGGAGGCATCGGCAGCACATAGGGAGGGGAGGGAGAGGAGGACGTGCTGGGGCTGGGGGATGAAAGTAGGGATGGGGAAGAGCCAGTGGAGGTGCAGGTGGATGGGAGAGTGGATGGGGAGGATGCAGTGATGGTATTGGGGGGGTGGATAAAAATGGGGATGTGGAGGAGGCTGTGGAGATGCAGGGGTATGAGAGTGAGGAGGGGGAGCAGGCAGTGGTGGGGCAAGGGTGTGGGAGCTGGGGGGGGGGGGGGGCCAAGAGGCCGTGGTGGTGCAGGGGGATGTGAGCGGGGAGGGGGAGGAGGTGAAGATGATGCTCAGGGATGGGGATGGGGAGGTGGAGGATGCAGGAACCAGGATACTGCTGTCCACCTCATCTCCAGCTGTGAGGCAGGACAAGGGGGCATCAGTGTCCAGTGGGGGCAGAGAGACCCCCAACGTCCTGACACCATTGAGCGGGCAATTCAGGAGAGTCTCGCTGACCTGTGCAGGCCACTGGACCACATTGTCAGGCACCTTGAGGGCCTCCGAGGGGAGGTATGTGGTCCGCGAAAGGAGATGCGTGGCCTGCAAGAACAGTGCATTGCCTCCAGCAACCACAC
This sequence comes from Ichthyophis bannanicus, assembly GCA_033557465.1. Lineage (NCBI taxonomy): Eukaryota > Metazoa > Chordata > Amphibia > Gymnophiona > Ichthyophiidae > Ichthyophis > Ichthyophis bannanicus. The sequence goes on from CM066035.1 coordinate 627,041,897, forward strand.
ACCTCACCCCCTGGTCCTCCAGCTGGAGGAACGGAAGGGCAATAGAGGTGGAAGGCCATCTGTAACAGCACATATGGGTAGCAAAGTGGTCCACGCCCAGATAGCAGTCATACTACACATGTTGTATGTCACCTATAATGTGCCCTCCACAGACTCACACATATAAGCATACTGTGGTTTGAGAATCTGGCATAGGTAGTGCCAAATTGGCAGTTAGTAGCTGTCAGGATCAGAGGGCCAAAAGGCATTACAACATGAGGCCCCTCCTGCATGTCATTGTCCTCAAGGATGTCTATTGTACAATGCTGACATATACGCCACGACATGATCGTTCAGTTATCACCATGTGATCCTGATGTTTGGTAGGTTGTGAACCTGTGTACAAATTTGCAATGTTTGCTCCTAATGTTGTTAATATTGTCTGTTCAATGTATGCTGGCAGTATGTGTGTGGACTCCCTAATGTCATCAGCTAGCCCTGAAAATGGCTGTAGCTTGCTGCTGGTGACCATAGGTACCTGTTGGGCCTGCCCTGCCTCCTTCCCACCACATAACATCTGTCTGGCATGGAGTGGACCAGTGTGATGAGGTGTTCACGTGTGATGATGCAATTCCAGGCTGCAATCAGTGATGTAAGAAGCTCCCTATGGATCCATAGCTGCCTCGTGGCTATCTCAGCTGATACTGTGTACCAATGATGCGCAATCAAGTTGGGATTGTGTGATTGAGCTGGCCGATCAACGTTCCAAGCCCTGTTGAGGCTCAACCAGTTGGCAACAGTTACAGCTTGGTGCCAAGGTGCATCGTCATCCCAGATGAGATATGCTCCATGATACATCTGCCCACCTGATGGCATCATGTACTTCTGCTGATTTCCTATGTATGTAGCTCCATCCACTCTCCCATGAACAATGTGGCTACCTCAAACACCACTGGCTGCCATGCATCCCCAGAGCATGATCTTACTTGGATGATGCATGGAGATGTTCAAGCACCCTAGTGTCTACTCCTCATGTGGAAACCACCCCACATCAGATATGCACAGGTCAGCCGGATTGCTGAACAGTCACCCAGTCAGCCATGCTCCATGTGGAGGACATGGATGCCCACTAAATGTGTCTCCACTTCTGTTCCTCTGCTTGTAGCAGTTTCAGATGCACCTCACAGCCCCTTAACATGTACACCAAACATCCGCTTCTCACACCGAGGGCAGGCAACAACAGAACACCTCTCCCTCCAAACACACAGAAGTGCCTTTGATGGTAGCATGTGGTTGCCAGGAGCTGTCCTGATCAAAGCCCGGTAGGGCAACTGCTACAATGACTTCCTAGGCCAACTGCTACAATGTCAGTCCTGCACATCTCCTGTCCCATCATGCCTCTGCAGAATGCAGATATACTGGTGAAAAAACTCTTTTCTTTTTGTTGGAGTTGTCTCACCAAAAGAAGGGGGAATCAGATCCAACCTCTCGCCGCGAGTACTCCTTTTTAATAATTTGAAAAGTAAATAAAATTAGAACATTTAGTAAAGCTATATCACTTAGCTGCAATTTGTTTCAAGCTCATAAACACCACAGAATCCATCATTCACAACGTGACACGTTTCGGGTCTAAGCATTGCGACCCTGCATCAGGTAAGAGGAAAGTCCTGTAGTTGAAAAAGATTCAATGAACCAGAGAAACAGAGCCTTTTTGCTTAATAAAGGACCGGCGTCTGACGTAGATGCTAACGACACACTTGGAAGGATCACTCATCCAATAGATGCTCATTTATGTTTACCTACCAATCAGGAGGGAAGAGACCCTATGAGTCAAGGGATCCTCCTATCATGATTGGTTAAATCCATTTTAAATTCATCCCAAGAAAGGGGTTTGGCATCAAAAAATCATTCCATGACCATAAACAGTCAACAACTCAAGTACTAAAATCGATCAGATAATACTATACCATTCAAGGTGAGTATTCAGACCTTGAGGAGAAACAGTTCTTTATTTAAAAATCCACTTTTGTTCCAGTTTCTGTAATTTGGAAATCCGATCGCCACCTCTAGGGTCTAACGGAATACAGTCTAAAACTCTCCATCGAAGTTGTTCAAATGTATGTGCCCATCGTAAGCAGTGCTCCACCATAAGTGCTGTAAGAGGTTTTGTACAGAGGCGAGACATATGTTCCCCCAATCTTGTTTTAATCTAGTTAAAATTACATCAAAGATGGATCAGCCCCTTTCTTCACATGTGGATCCAGGCCATTATGAATGTGGTTCCTGTTGTTACTGCAAAACCACCATCACAGGTACTACTTGGACGGATATTCATACTGCCACTATATATAAATCTAATTGGCATACAACCTGTGAATCGACTTATGTGGTTTATTTGATCCTCTGCCCCTGTTCCCTTTATTATATTGGGTGTACCATCAGATCCATTAAAACAAGATTGGGGAAACATCCATCATGAATGATGGATTCTGTGGTGTTTATGAGCTCGAAACAAATTGCAGATAAGTGATATAGCTTTACTAAATGTTCTAATTTTGTTTACTTTTCAAATTATTAAAAAGGAGTACTCACGGCGAGAGGTCGGATCTGATTCCCCCTTCTTTTGGTGAGACAACTCCGACAAAAAGAAAAGAGTTTTTTCACCAGTATATCAGGGCTTTTCTTTAGGATTTGTTATTTCACTCTGATTGGAGTTTCCCTTTTTTTGATCTACAGAATGCAGACAATTATGCTCTGATCATAGCTGGCCCTCACTGCACGCTGTAGCCTGGAACACCCCTCCATTTGCATAACCATCAGTTGGGCCTGGTCCACCATTGATAGCAATTGTGACCTCTGATCCATGCCAGGATGTGGAGCATCAGATGCGATATGCACCAGATAATCCACAAGAGATCCAACAATTGTGTGTTAGCACAATACCTTGAACTGATCGGCTATCACATATATTCTCCCAGTGGCTGAGGAACTGCAGTACTTTATAGGGCCATGTCTATTGCACTGTGTCATAGAATCCGTTTGATGAGACTAGGACAGCATTTTCTCCTGACAGTCATACAAGGGAGCCCAGGCAAGACACTTTGCATGCATACATGGCTGCCATGCCATATTTGCCACACCACAGTATATGAGAAGCCTGGATACTGCCCCCAAATGTGGAAGAAGTGTCATAGGATAGATGACAATAGTCAGATCATGCAGCCCATGCAGGACTGTGACATCCACATGACTGTCCACCACAACATAAGTACATCTTTATTCTTTTTTAGCAAAATTTGATATACCGCCCTTGCCGAAGCGTCAGGGTGGTGTACAATACAGTAATCCGTTGGCTACAGAAAATAAAGGGGAGAAAGGAACGCCATTGATAGACAGGAAAGTAAGAGAGAAAAAGAAACAAAAAAGTAGGACAAAAGTGAGACACAACATGTGAAAAACAGAGATACAGGGCAAGGGGAGGGAGCTGTCCAGTGAATTAGGCAAGGGGGTCACGAAACTAGCGGGGGGGGGGGGGGGCCAACGGGGAAGAGTCCGAGCCATCAGCAGGAGCAGGAAGGTCATAGGCCTGACAAAAAAGGTGAGTTTTAAGGAGTGACTTGAACTGAGGGAAAGAAGGTTCAGTACAGAGGGAGTGCAGGAGAGAGTTCCAGAGGGCAGGGCTGAGGAAGAAAAAGGCAGAATGATGGGTGAGCTCAAGTTGGGCCTGGGAGGGGGGAGGAAGAAAAAGCCGGTTGCCGTGAGCAGACTGGAGGAGATGGGGGGGCAGGTTGAATGATGTCAGCCAGTTATTGTGGAGTACCAGTATGCAGGACCTTGTGGGTGATGGTAAGGAGCTTATAGATTAATCTAACAGAGATTGGAAGCCAATGAAGGGAGAGGAGAGAGGGAGTGGCGTGGGCATTAACAGGGGAGTGAGTGATGAGACGGGCGGTAGTGTTTTAAACTAACTGGAGACGGCAAAGTTGATAACGGGGAAGGCCAGCAAGAACAGAATTACAGTAGTCTAGACGAGTGATCACGAGGGACAGAATGAGAGTAGTGGTAGCAGAGGTAGAAAGGAAGGGGCAGATGGATCTAATTCTGCGGAGATGAAAAAAGGAGGCGCGCACCACAGAGGAGATGTTTCGGTGGAAAGGATGGGAGGAATCAAGGGTGACACCTAGATATCAGAGATTAGAAACAAGGGAGATAGGACAAGCAGACATAATGGGTGACAGAGTGGGAGAAGGGGCACCAAAAAAGAACCAAATGGCAGAGGATTTGGATGGATTAACATGAAGAAAATTGAAGCTGAACCAGGAGGCAACAAGAGTAAGGCAGTCATTGAGAGGAGAAAGGTCGGGAGCAGAGGAAGAAGTATGATACACTAAGAGGATATCATCGGCGTAGATATAAGAGGAGATGCCCGTTTGTTGAATAAGTAAGGCGAGAGGAGCAAGAAAGATGTTGTAAAGTAAGGGAGCAAGAAAAGAGCCCTGTGGTACCCCACATTGCAGCGGGAGTGAGGATGAAGCATTGGGACCCATGTGAACAGCGAAAGTACGGGAAGAGAGGAAAGACCGAAACCACTCCAAAACTGGGCCGTAGATACCTAAATCAGACAGACATGAAAGGAGGGTACGGTGAACGACGACATCAAAGGTAGAGGAGAGGTCTAGTGAGACAACAAGAGAGAGGTCACTTCCAGGAGGTGGGAGATCAGAGCTTGAGTGGCAGCAGAGCAGTGAAGCACCTGAAAAAGATAAACAGCACAGGCAGCAAGCATGTAAGCAGACAGCAGTAGCAAGAACAGCGAGGAAACATACTAGTAGCGCGGAACGCCACCGCCGGAACCGTTAAATCTGGTCGGGTACCTGGATGCCAACGCGGACGCGTTGCACGCATCTGCGTCACTTCCGGGAGGTGGGAGATCAGAGCTTGAGTGGCAGCAGAGCAGTGAAGCACCTGGATGCCAACGCGGACGCGTCTGCGTCACTTCCGGGAGGCGGGAGATCAGAGCTTAAGTGACAGCAGATCAGTGAAGCACCTGAAGAAGATAAACAGCACAGGCAGCAAGCATGTAAGCAGACAGCACTAGCAAGAACAGCAACAGTGAGGAAACACACTAGTGTGTCCCATGCATACCTTACCATATACCCATGACAAAGACCATGCAGATGCCCCCACTAGCTACAACATGTGTCCAGCAATGGGAGATGATGTACTATGTGATTCATGATGGTGTCACAGCAAGACCAGTGTTCCCTCCATACCACGCTGATCAATTAGTTATCAGGGGGTGTCAGCCAGGGATGTTTCCTGACATGCTGTGATATGGCAATGACCAAGCTCTGGCAATGTCACCTGTTGCTGGCTGCATCCTGTAGCGTATGTTGGCATCTGAATGGTTCATTTCAGGAGTGTCTGGTGAGGTGTGCATGGGACAAAATGAGGTATCTGTTTTGGGGTAGGCTGCAATGCTCCTATCTCTGTATCTGTAGAGGGAACCTTGCCGCTGTATTGAGAGGTGTCATCCCATGTGTGTGTCATGGTGTTCGCGTACAGTACTGTTAGTACTGAACCAACATCATAGCCAACATGTGAAAAACAGTATGTGGATGTATATTACCCTGCCAGCTGTAATAGCAGATGTCCAACAGTCAGGATTACATGACTAGTGCTGTTTATGGCCTTGTAAGGCTAATTATTCTGTGGGAATTCTGCTTGTGTTGCACTGTTGAGATAAAGGCTGTGTTGCCATGTTTGTTGTAGCTATGTAGACTGTCCACAGCCATGTGATCAGAGCAATAAATATTTATTTATTTATTTGTGAAACTTTTCTATACCACCCCTTCCAGAGATCAGAGGCGGTTTATAAAGAATGAACCTGATACATTGAACATAGGCATAGGTATTATTACATTTAAATGGGTATATGTAGAGGATAACAATGAGGAGACTATATATATATGAAACTATATACAATATTTACATGATGTACAAAATTTCAGCTATCCTGTATGTATAAGGCGGACATTGGATGCAAGTTTTCAGGGATTCGAGGTCAGTAACAGATCAAGAAAAGATAGAAAGAATATACAGAGTTACTATTATACCATAAAGATCAAGTGGACCAACAGCCATTTCAATCTGTACCTTATGATGAGGAACTATTGGGGATGAAAGAAGAAGTCAAAGCAGCATTGAAAGCATTATCAAAGAACAAAGCACCATGCATTGATAACATTCCCTTTGAAGTATTACAGCAATCGGATGCAGCTGTTACCATACTTACAAAGCTCTCCCAGGCAATATGGAAGACAAATTCATGGCCAACTGATTGGAAAACATCAGTATTTATACCAATACTGAAGAAAGGTGATCAGACTGACTATGGAAATTATCACATAGTCGCTCTGATCCCACATACTAACAAGATTCTACTCAAGATCATTCAGCAAAGACTACAACCATACCTGGAACGAGATCTTCCTGAAGAGCAATCAGGGTTCAGGAAAGGGCGAGGAATGACAGACATCATGATGTATGTGAGATGGAGCATTGAAAAGACAAAAGAATACCAAAAGGACATCTATATGTGTTTATTGACTACAGCAAGGCTTTTAACTGTGTAAACTATGAGAAACTCTGGACCACATTAAGAAGCATGGGTATACCAGAACACCTGATAATTCTCTTGCACAACCTTTACATTGATCATGAAGCAACAGTTTGAACAGAACAAGGTGAAACAGAATGGTTTAAAATCAGCAAAGATGTATGACAAGGCTGCATACTTTCCTCCTACCTGTTTAATTTAGATGCAGAATAAATCATCAGAGAAGCAGCAGGACTGTATGAAGACAACTAAGGTGTGAAAATTAGTAGAACGCTCATCAACAATCTTCACTATGCTGATGATACCGCATTTTTGGCTGAAAGTGAACATGATCTGAAACATTTGCTTCTCAAGATAGCCTTAAAATGGACCTCCACCTTAGCATAAAGAAGGCAAAGATCCCGACAACTGGCAAAATCAATATGTTCATAATTGTTGGAGAAGAAATTGAAATAGTTGACAACTTTAACCTACTTGGATCAACAATCAATAAAGAAATGACAAGCAGTCATGAAATTTGAAGACTCATTGTTCTTGGCAAAATGGCTATGAAGAACCTAGACAAGATTCTCAAGAGCAGAGATATCTTTCTCCATTCAAATATCCAACTAGTCCAAGCCATAGTTTATGGATGTGAAAGTTGGACAGTGAAAAAGATAGAGAGGTAGAAAATCAATGCCATTGAATTATGGTACTAGTGAAGAATACTGTGTATACCATGGACTGCCTGAAGAACAAAGCTGTTTGTACTAGAGGAGATCAAACCTAAGCTTTCTTTAGAAGCTCAGATGGCAAGACTTTGACTTTCATATTTTGGACACATTATGCGAAGAGAGAGGTCATTAGAGGAAGACATCATGCTTTGCAAGGTAGAAGGTCAATGCAAAAGAGGAAGGCCCGAAATGAGATGGATCAATATAATGACAGCAGTTATAGGTGCCACTCCACTCAACAATAAGCCCCCTGACTGAAGACCAAACACATTTTAGGACAACTCTCCAGAGGGTTACCATTAGTCGACACCAACTCGACAGCACTTAACAACAGCATGATGTTCCAACCATTAGCGGTATATCAAATTCTTGCAAATAGATTAATTTCCAGACAATCTGGATATTCAATGCTGGTGGCCAGATATGACACCAGCATTGACTATCCAGATCAAAGTTAAAGCAGCAACAGCCACCCATTTTAACAGCGCTGGCCGCCACCACTGAATTTCGGTCTCACTATATCCTGTCTTCTGAATTAACATATAAAATTCAAATATTTTTTTTTAGAATAATATACATATGACATCATCAGCCTACTTATATACAGGGAAACTGGACATATAAGACCACTGAGGTCAGTTTTCAGCAGTTGGCCTACTGCATAAGATTAGTTGAATCTTATATATGGCATTTTTAAGTCAACTTTAAAAGCCCACCTTTTTCAGAAGGCATTTCAGCTTAGTCCATGACCCACACTGATGATTAGCCCTGCCTGTCAGTCCCCTCTTTATCCTTCCTCCTTCTGTGTCTCTCTCTCCATGTATGAATGTGATTATCTTTCCTGTCGTAACTATGGAGTTTCTTTCTGCTTTTATTATTTATAATATTGTAATGTAAACCGCTTTGATTTGATTTGAAAGATGATATGACAAATTTTAATAAACCATAAATCATAGAAAGGCCGTTTATGTGGTGGCAGTGACATCCCAGTGAAAATGTTGGTTTCAAAAGAGAGAGTGGGCACACGTAAGTACAATGTAAAATAAACATATCTCCACCCCTCACTGCAAATGTGCATGTTATGTTTTTTGTTATAGATGTTAGATTGTTATTGTTCTTGTTACCTACTCCTGCTGCCTATCACCCTATAGAGAAGTCAGAATGAGGAACTTAACTGTATTTCATGCTTTATGTAAAAGTATAATGTTTTAGTCCCAGTTACTCTGTAAATCGCTTTGACTTTGAAATAAAGAGATCTATACGATTAGTTAAATAAATAAATGTCATAAATAACATAAATATTTTATAAAAGAAGGAAGCCAGGAAAGCACAGAGATGGGCATCCACATACAGCTGTAGGAGTCATTTTACAAAGATACACGTGGGAAAAATCGACATCGGAAACCTGGCACCTTATCTTTGCTTTTTTGCAAATCTAGATGTGCATATGCCACTAATTAACTACAGAGACCTCTAATCTCCCCTGTAAAGCAAAGGACAAAAGGAGCACTTTTGTTTCCTTTTTGTGTTGGGGAGCAGGTATAAATTTGGATGTGGACAACTTTACATTTACACATACATTTCCTATATGAAATCAGGGATACATGTGTAGATTTTAGTGCTGCCCAGGCCACACTCCTAACAAACCCCCATGCAACATGTGTTACGATCATCCACATGTAAAATAGCCTTTCAAAAATAGCCTTTTATACATTACACATGTAAGTGGTGTAATTTACACATGTGAAGTGGCATTTTAGAAAGGATGGCCAAGCCAAGTTGGGGACATGTAGGGCGGAATGTGCAGAAAATGCCAGGGACATCTATGTCTCCACTGATTTCAGGAACATAGACATCCGCAACGTGGAGGTGCACGTGGCGGCCCCACATTTGTCCCTATTAGGAAAGCTTTAGGACATCCATCTCAGCCAAGCTAGCATAGTGGGCATCCAGCAGCAAAATAAAAATATGAGACCCCATTCCCCATCATTGTTCACTGACATATGATAAAATACAGGAGGAATTAGTGTAGCTCCTTCTCCACACACTCTAGATGTTTGCCTGACAAAATGAGCATTTTTCAGATACCTGTTTGTGCCTGGAGCATGTTTAACTTTAGATGTGACTCGGGACATCCAGAGCATTTCTGAGATCAGATGGGGACATTCAAGCTCTTAGGAGTGCCCTGGCCATGCCTCCACACCCCCCCCCCCCCCCTTTTCAGACTTGGAAGTCCTCACGCTGAGGATGTTCATAGACCCGGTTTCTAAAATGGCTTTGCAGGTGTCTCTGTGCTTTGGGCATCTTTATGCCCATTTTCAGCCAACCAAGGCACGAATAAAACTTCCAAAATAACCCCCATAAATCGCAAATAAGGTTTCTAAAACAATCTCCTTAACTTTATACCTGCGATTTGTTTGCCACCATTTTATCAGCTGAATATTGCTACTTCAGCAGATACGTTTTTGGCCAACCCTGGAACATCCCTTTTAACAATTGATAATTGCCATTTAACAGTATAAGAGTAATGTTTATTAAAGTGCATTAAACACATGGAGTTCACTTCTATAACATCCATGTCCGGCTGGCAGAAATGTCTAAAACGGGCACGTTATAAACCCAATTCTGAAACTGCAGGTATAGACGCACCCGTGGTTCCGGAATCAGGGAGATAGAAGTTTGTGGCGCGGCATGAACAACACATCTGGGGAAACACAAGTCCTCAGAGCTGTAATGGGACATGGGTAAATGCAGCAAATGTCCTGTGTGTCCCCATGTTCACCGTAATCTGAAAATATATACGTTTCAGATGCTCCCTGTCTGCATGCGGCCATACCTCCGCTTCCAAAATGTACATCTCCTAAGATGATGCTCACACTGACAGTGTTGTGCTCATGCAAACAACACATTAATACTGATGAACCAGATATGTTCATGCAAACCAGACTATATATACTAGTCTGTTACATACCCATAACACTACATGCATCAAAGCTATTGTAAAAGCAAGTGGAATGTGAGATGTTTGTCCTGACAGATCCTGCAGCAAAGCATACATGGCATTTGAAGAACAGCTTAGTCATCCTTGCAATGGTCATCGTTGAAAACAGTACTTGCAATTCTATGTATGGGCCATATAAAACTGAAATAGGTCTCTACAGCTACATGACAACACATATCCACATATCCCTGTCAATATTAGGAAACTATCAGGATGAGAACATACAACAGCACAAACACATACATGCCCAAAAGCACCATCATCTGCCCTTACAAATGTCCACAAAGTTCGAGACCTTGGACAGTGCATTTTATTTATTTATTTATTTATTTGTCATATTTTGCTATACTGCCCCTTCTGAAGATCAAGAGCGGTTTACAATAAAACAAGTTATATTTAGCAGTGTCAAGAGTATTATAGTACAGGTAACTATTTATGTAAGAAACTATGTACATGATTTACATAAATCAGATTTGCATATTTGTATTTTTCTTAAACAGGCATTTAGGGGTTGTGATTCCATTGATATGACCTCAATAAAATTTGAGAGGTTCAGAGTACGTAGGGTTGTATTGGGTCTGTGCTGTTATTCCCATCAAAGTTTCTGTAGTATTCAATGAAAAGAAGTGTTTTGATTTCTTTTCTGAATGTTTGGAGGTCTTTAATTGAACGGAGTGAGTCTGGGAGAGCATTCCATAGATTGGTGGCTACGTATGAGAATGCTCTGCTGCTTGTGGTCTATTTTTTCATGCAAATTGACATAGGGATTATAAGAGTGTGCTGTGTGTTTCCTCTTCTGGATTTCGTGTCTGTTGGGATGTGTAATAGGGTTATGAGGAAAGAGGATGCAATATTGTTGATTAACTTGAAAGAGGTCATTAAGGTTTTGTATTTTATTTGGCTAGATATTGGTAGCCAGTGGAGTTTATATAAAATGGATGTGATGTGATCTGTTAATCGGGCCTTACATTTGGATATGTATTAGTGCTGTTAGCATTGAGGCATGCTCCCACTCCGGGGTCCCCCACCATTGACAGGGACGTGCCCTGCTATGTTGATGTAGAGCACCTTTTCAGAATTTACTGCCCAATCACACTGGCATCTGGTGATGCTGTGGTCAGCCCTACAGTCCAGGTACTGGCCAGGCATACATGTCCCTCCCCAAGTTGCAGATCAGCATACCAGTGCCTCCCCTGCAGCCCTCACTCTTGCTTGTGGTCACAAATAGTACACCTCTGCCAAAACCATGCCCTGCACCTATAAACAACTACTGGTAATAAATACATAATAGCATGGCATCTCAGGGCAATACATCTGATCTGCATTTCTCAGCCAAAGTCAATTCTGCTCCATAATAACTCACATACCATCCCTACATGTACATTCCCATTTTTCTGAACAAAGGAATTGTTAGGGAAGCCTAGAATAGCTCCTTTATTACAAACAGCAAATGCCAGCATAGCGAGAATAAAGACTATTGCAGTGTTTAATATTTCTGTATGGATGTTTTTTTATTGTTCCTTAACCTTACAAACATCCTTCACCTTTTTCTTTACAACTGCATCTTGTGCTCTCCCAGACATCAGACACAGCAGTTCAGTACAGACCTGTCACAGCCATTCATCTTAATGGGACGCATTGAGGATCAGAGCAGAAAATCATCTAAGTGCTGGTCTTATTCCACGTTGCCACTAGTATAATATGGGGGTCCACAGGATACACTAAGGACATACAAGGGCTTTTCTTGAATACACTTTATACATCTCCGCAGCTTGCCACACGCTCATTCCGCTCCCTCCCGCCCATGTTCTGAGGTCCCCATTTTAGCGCCATGTATGTGCAGGGCCACGTGGTTTCACAGGAAAATTGTCTATTCCACACATCCAGGCATCCTATTGCATTTCATAATGATCCCCTTAGTGTAGGTTTACCTCATGGTGAGCCCCTTCTAAGAGTTACCACATGGTAAAAACACCACCATGGTAAAAAACTGCACTAAGTGCTTAGCGCACGTTTGAGCAAGATCAGGGCAGTTTTGAGGCAGAGAGTGGGTGTTGTGGCTGGTGACAGCTAGCACACAATATGGGGCTGCACTTTAGCAGTCACAAATGCTGATAATGCTGCTACACTTAATGAACCTCTGGCAGAGAGCATGTGTTCCTTATCATCCCTCCAGTCTAGTCCCGAACTTCTGGGTTTTGCTCCTCCTCTAGCAGCTTGGAGACTGAGAAATGTCGTCCTTTTGATGACACCAGTATAAAGGTACAGGAACCTCCTCCTGACTCCAGTTATCTCAGTCTCCAAGTAGCTGGAGGGTGGTGAGCCCAGAGAGTAGGGGCTCATGTGAGAAACAATTAAGGAAGTGTTAGTGATAGTTAAAATAGTTGAAATAGTTAAGATTGTTGACTGAGTATTTTAAAAAGATTTAAAAAGCTCTTTAGCCCTTTAAGAGAAGGCTGAGGTACTACATTCCTACTCCCTTCCCCCCCCCCTCCCCTTTCACCTGCTCTGCTTTACTTTTAATTTGGTCAGAGCAGGACAGTAATCATCGGAGGGGTAAGGCTCCGGCTCCCGAACCCACTTTAATGGGTGAGGAACCGGCAGCATACAGGCAGCCTACAAAAGCAATGCGGGCAGAAGTTATCCCTGCTTACGTTGAAGCGCTGACAGCTCGGTTCCTGGCTGATCGCTGCAGCTACTCTTCGGCTTCCTGTCTCTTCCCCGACGCTGAAGCCGCGATCTCGGCTGAGCGCGGGGAGAGTGAAGCCAGCTGCCAGTCAGTGTCCCGAAAGGTAAGGGGGCCCCGTATCGTTGCTGTAAGCCGCGTGGTAGAGCAGGGTAGGCCGGACCGCGTGTTGGCCGCTCGCGGGAAACTCTGCTGTTTTCAGGGTGTGTTCAGGCGCTGCTAGTTCAATGGGGCAGCTTCGTTTTAGATTTTTTTCCTCAGAATTAGGCTTGTACTAGCCTAGAAAAGAATCCACAGTATTTTAAAGAAAAAAAAATTTCCATCGGCACAGACCGAGCAGGTTCAGTCAGGAGCGGATTTGGGGGGTAAGGTACTCAACAAAAGTTTTTGAGCAGAAGGGCCAGTCAAAGATTGCCTCTTGGGCAGGATGCCTTTTAGACCACAGTGTTTAGTCTGTGGTACTAGAAGGGGCGCAGTGTCAGAGACGGGAGTGTGTAGGGGCTGCGTCCAGGAAGCAGCCTCTATGGAGCAAGTGCTAGAAGTTGGAGTTGAGGGCCAAAAAGGGGCCACTTTAGACATGACGGAGCCGCGGTCTCCCGCTTTACCACCCCTGGAGCCGGTGGCGGGGACTTCTTCCGCACCAGATCTTCCCTCCTCGCAAGTGTCTTTGCCGAGGGGATTGGCGGCAGTTTTCTCTCCAGAGTTCATAACTCTAATCCAGCACGCATTCGGAGGCACGTAGAGGAGGTTATCAGCCAGTTCCACAGAGGGGGAACTGGGTAAGAAGAGGCCGGGGACACCTTTGAACGTGGGAGCTATAGGAATTCCAGCAAAGAAGTTCAGGAGCGAAAAGGAGCGGCCAGGGAAGTCCGTTGCCTGAGCGGGGATCCATTCTGAAGATCCAGATTATGACTTGGAGTTGGAAGATGAGTTAGAAGAAGAAGAGCTCATGGAACAGGAGGACCAAGCTAGAGTGGTCCGGGTGTTCAGAAGAGATGAATTACCGGCGCTCATATCAGAGATGCTCAAAGCGCTTAATATGCCGGTGGGAGGTCCGGTGGAGGATGCCACTTTGGAAGATGCATTGTTGCAGGCCTTTAGAAAGATGCAAAGGGCCTTTCCAGTACACAGAGTGGTTAGAGAAATGATTCAAGGAGAATGGGATATGCCCAAGGCTGGTCTTTAAGGGTCCAGAGTTATGGCTAGTCTGTACCCACTAGTGGAACAAGATCAAGAATTGTTTAAATCTCCCAAGGTGGATGTGGCCATTCTGGTAAAGGGTAGCACTGCACTCAAGGATGCCCAGGACAGAAAGCTGGACACCTTGTTGAAACAGGTTTTTGATGTAAATGCGCTGTCCATTCAAGCATCCATTTGTGGAGCTTGGGTAGCAAGAGCCTGTCTTCGTTGGTCCCAACGACTTCAGGGAGAACAGATGGAGGAGGCGACCAGTGAAGCTTCCAGAATAGAGTCAGGGACTGCTTATCTGGCAGATATTCATTACGATCTTATTCACAGTTTATCTAAGAGTATGACATCAGTAATAGCGGCAAGACAGTATCTTTGGCTGTGTAATTGGGCAGCAGATGTATCTTCCAAATCAAGGTTAGGCAAGCTCCCTTTTAGGGGAAAGCTACTTTTTGGAGAAGATTTGGATAAGCTGGTGAAGGATTTAGGAGAGTCCAAGGGCGGAAGGCTGCCAGAGGACAAACAGAAACAAGGCCTGGCGGTTCCGACGGCCAAGGGTCAGCAGAGGGAGTTTTGTCGGTTTTGCTCCCCGAGGTTCAGTCAAGTTTAAAGAGGGTGTTTTCCCTATAGGAATAAGGGGTTTTGTGGCTTTCGAGGGGCGGGCAGAGGATTTGCAGCTTCCTCTTCCTCAAGTCTTAGAAAGCCACAATGAAGCCAGAGAGACCCAGGTGGGAGAGGAGCCTGTAGGAGGTTGCCTGCAAGAGTTTTATCCTGCCTGGGTCCAAATAACGTCCGATCAGTGAATACTGGAGGTCATCCGAGAAGGTTACGCATTGGAGTTTCAATGTACGGTGACCGATTATTACGTGCAATCTCTGTGCAAGGTGCACTCCAAATGCGAGGCAGTGAGAGAGACATTAGAAAGGCTGCTGTCCCTCAAAGCAGTGGTACCAGTACCCCCAGACCCATGCGGCTGCGGTCGGTACTCTATATACTTCGTGGTGCCAAAGAAAGAGTGTACCTATCATCCAATTTTGGATTTCAAGAAAGTAAATCGATGTCTCCGAATGTCCCATTTTTGTATGGAAACCTTAAGGTCTGTCATAGTGGCGGTAAGAAAAGGGGAGTTTCTTACGTCC
This sequence comes from Ichthyophis bannanicus, assembly GCA_033557465.1. Classification (NCBI taxonomy): domain Eukaryota; kingdom Metazoa; phylum Chordata; class Amphibia; order Gymnophiona; family Ichthyophiidae; genus Ichthyophis; species Ichthyophis bannanicus. Next base: position 627,057,222 of record CM066035.1, read on the forward strand.
CTGGATTTGTCGGAAGTTTATCTGCACATACCAATTCGTCAGGAACATCAGAAGTTTCTAAGATTTGCGTTTCCGATGGGACATTTTCAATTTCGGGCATTACCGTTTGGCCTAGCTACGGTTCCATGAACCTTCTCCAAGGTGATGATAGTAGTGGCGGCGGCGTTGCGAAAGGATGGGGTACTGGTGCACCCCTATCTAGACGATTGGTTGATCTGAGCGAAGTCTAGAGCCAAGAGTGAGTTGGCTACAGCCAGAGTGGTGGCAGTCTTACAAAGTCTCGGATGGGTAGTCAATGTGTCAAAGAGCTGGTTGAACCCATCGCAGAACTTGGAATACCTGGGAGCTTGCTTCAGTACAGAAGTCGGAAGGGTGTTTCTGCCACAGCAACAGGCACAAGGATTAAGAAAACTAGTCCTCAGGTTTATGGACAACAGCAATCCCACTGCCTGGCATTATCTACAATTGCTCGGTACCATGGTGGCGACACTCAAGTTAGTGTTGTGGGCGAGAGCCCACATGAGGCCGTTGCAGAGAGCGTTGCTCAGGCGGTGGTCACATCAGGAGGACTGTCTGTCTCGGATACTACCCTGTCTGCCAGAGATGCGTCAGGCTCTTCAATGGTGGTTACATCCAGGGAATCTGGAAAAAGGGATGCCCTTAGATGCACCGAGTTGGATACCCCTAACAACTGACGCAAGCCTATCAGGCTGGGGGGCTCACGTCCAAGGGCAGTTTGCACAAGGGATTTGGACTGATCTAGAGGTCTTTTTGATCAACAGGTTAGAGTTGTGAGCAGTAACCCTGGCACTTCAAGTTTTTCAGCATTGTCTTCAAGGAAAGGCCATTCGAGTGTTTTCTGACAATGCGACGGCGGTGGCCTACATCAACCGGCAAGGAGGCACCAGCAGTTTAGCGCTGGAAGCCGAGGCCAAGCAGTTGTTCGAGTGGGCTGAGATACATCTGCTGGCATTGTCGGTAGTGCATGTGGCAGGAGTGGAAAACATAGAAGCTGACTTTCTGAGTCGAGTAAGAGTGGCCCAGGGGAATGGGTCCTACATCCGCAAGTGTTCGAAATGGTGGTACGCCGCTGGGGGCCACCAGTAATGGATCTCATGGCGACGTTCCAATCCGCGAAGGCCAATCGGTTCTTCAGCAGAAGACGGGAAAGGATGTCGGAAGGCCTAGATGTGCTAATACAGCCCTGGCCAGAAGGGCAACTCCTGTACGTGTTTCCTCCTTGGGTGTTAATAGGTCGGGTGTTGCAGCGAATAGAACTTCACAAGGGACAGGTAATCTTAATTGTGCCGGATTGCCCAAGATGCCCTTGGTATGCGGATCTGATGAGACTCTTGGTAGGCAAGCCACGGCAGCTTCCAGTTTGGAGGGACCTGTTATTCTAAGGCCCGCTGTTCATGCCTCAGGCAGATCAGTTCTCGCTTACAGCTTGGCTATTGAAAGGGCAAGGTTGACAGCGAGAGGTTACTCCACAGCGGTGGTTTCCACCTTGTTGAAGGCTCAACGGAGATCAACCTCATTGGCGTATATTCGTATCTGGCGTGTTTTCGAAACTTGGTGTCTGGACAGGAAGATTAAAGCCTTAAAAGCTTCGGTACCTCAGGTGCTAGCTTTCTTGCAGGATAGATTTGAGAAAGGGTTAGCGGCTGCATCCTTAAGGGTGCAGTTGGTGGTGCTGTCCTGTTATAGAGGTGAAATAAAAGGAGAGGCGATGGGGGGCCATCCAGATATCAAACGTTTTTTGAGAGCAGTGTCGCTTTTGCGACCGCCATGTAGGCAGGTTGTGCCAACGTGGGATCTCCATTTAGTGCTGGAGGCTTTGATGTGTGAGCCTTTCGAACCATTGTCTAGAGCAGTGATGGCTAACCTTTTTGAGCCCGAGTGCCCAAACTGCCGCACAAAACCAAAGAATTTCCTCAAAGTGCCAGCACGTCATTTGCATAAGTGGTCTTATTTGCATAAATATTTGCATAATGTTACCATACACTAACTTTTAGTAAACATGTCTCTTAATGAGTGTATGGATAAAGAAAGACTAAAAGATTTCTACATTACTATAATCCAGTGCCAACCGCCAGGCACATTAGGAACTACTACAAACGCTGCCCATTTAGAACCCATAGCAAACCCGCCGTATCCTGACAGCATTACCAGGACTCATAAAGCACCATACCCTACCTATCAAAAGGCAACACTGCAAATATTAAACCAATACATTTCAGAGAATACTGGGGAAAGAGAACAAGTGGCAACGTCAAATAGGAATTTCCTCTTGTACCAAACAAAGCGCAGATGTTAATGATGCACATTTTCCCAGAGCTGACATATTCCAGTTAATAATTCAAAATAAAGAGATATCTTTCTACCTTTTGTGCATTTTTTTTTCAGTTGCAATTGGTCCAGCCACCTTCTTCTGGTTTCTTCATGTTTTCTGCTAACTCTCCATCGTCTGCTGTCCATTTGTCCTTTCTTCTCTCTTCTAGTTTTTTTTCCATTCTCTCTCTCTCTCTACATCTGCTTTAACATACTAATCTTTCTCCTTTTGCTCTTTCCTCATTCCTATTTCATCCACACAAATTTTACCCCTCCATCCTCAATCCCCAATTACTCTCCCAATACCTGGCCAATTGTAGATTTTTCATCCCTCCTACACAAAATATTTTTCCCCTCTCCATTTTACTCTCCCAGCCCCATCCCATTCTAATCCTCCCCCAACATCAGCTCCCTTCTAGTTCCAGTCTCACCCAGCATCCATTCCCTTCTAGTCCCTGCATCAGCCCATTTCCAGTCCAAGTCCCTTCATCAGCTCATTTTCAATCCTAGCCCCCCCCATCAGCCCATTTCTACTCATTTCCTAGCCCCACCATCAGCCCATGTCAAATCATAGATCCCCTCCACTCAGCCCAATTCCAGTCCAAGCCCCCCCATGAGCCTACTTCCAGTTCTAGCCCCTCCATGAGTCCATTTCAATTCAAGCCCCCACCACAGCCCATTTCCAATCTTAGCTCCCCCCAACAGCCCATTTCCAGTCCTATCCTAGCTGTTCCATCAGCCCATTTTCAGTCCTAGCTCCCTTCCCTCACAGCCCATTTCCATTCCAAGCCCCCTCCCCATCAGCTATTTGCAGTTCAAGCCTCCCCTTCCACTCAGCCCATTTCCAGTCCTAGCAACACCCCAACCCATTACCAGTCCTAGCCCCCCGTCAATCAACTTCCAGTCCTAACCCCCATCACCCCATTTTCAGTTTAAGCCCCCCCTATAACCCTTTACCAGTCCTAACCCCCCATCAGCCCATTTCCAGTCAGCCCCCCATAGCCCATTGCCAGTCCTAAACCCCCCCATCAGCCCACAGCCCATTACCAGTCCTAACCACATCAGCCCACCTCAAGTCCTAACCCCTCCCCATCAGCCCAATTCCTGTCCTAGCCCCCCATAACCCATTATCAGTCCTACACCCCCAACAGCCCACTACCAGTCTTAACCCCCCCATAGCCCATTACCAGTCCTAACCCCCCCATCAGCCCACTACCAGTCTTAACCCCCCCCATAGCCCATTACCAGTCCTAACCCCCCCATCACCCCATTTCCAGACAGCCCTCATCAGCTCATAGCCCATTGCCAGCCCTCATCAGCCCACAGCCCATTGCTAGTCTTAACTCCCCCCCATAGCCCACTGCGTCTTAACCCCCCTCCCCAGCCCACTGCCAGTCTTAACCCCCCCTCCCTAGCCCATTGCCAGTCTCAACCCCCCTCCCTCCCTCCCTCCCTCCCTAGCCCATTGCCAGTCTCAACCCCCCTCCCTCCCGAGCCCATTGCCAGTCTCAACCCCCCTCCCCCCCTCCCTAGCCCATTGCCAGTCTTAACCTCCCTCCCTCCCTAGCCCATTGTCAGTCTTAACCTCCCTCCCTCCCTCCCTAGCCCATTGCTAGTCTCAACCCCCTCCCTCCCTCCCTAGCCCATTGCCAGTCTCAACCCCCCTCCCTCCCTAGCCCATTGCCAGTCTCAACCCCTCCCTCCCTCCCTCCCTAGACCATTGACAGACTCAACCCCCCTCCCTCCCTAGCCCATTGCCAGTCTTAACCTCCCTCCCTCCCTAGCCCATTGCCAGTCTTAACCCCCCTCCCTCCCTCCCTAGCCCATTGCCAGTCTTAACCCCCCTCTCTCCCTCCCTAACCCATTGCCAGTCTTAACCCCCCACCCGCGGCTCATGGCAATAAAAAAAAAAAAAGCTGCCCGCTGCCGCTGCGGCGGCATGGAGTGTCCCGCGGGGCTCCCTCTGCCCGGCGGGACTCTCCCGGCGCTGCTCAGCCCCTCTCTGCCGGCTTGCAGAGACGCGAAGGGAGAGAGAGTCTCCCTCGCGTCTCTCTTAAGGCCGCAGGGGCAGATGGGAAATTTCCCATCAGCCCCTGCGGGCTTAACAGAGATGCGAGGGAGACTCTCCCTTCGCGTCTCTGCAAGCCGGCAGAGAAGGGCTGAGCAGCGCCGGGAGAGTCCCGCCGGGCAGAGGGAGCCCCGCGGGACACTCCATGCCGCCGCGGCGGCAGCGGGCAGCTTTTTTTTTTTTTTTAATGTGCGACCTTCCCGCGTGCCAGCTGCAAGGCCTTCGCGTGCCACAGCTGGCACGCGTGCCATAGGTTCGCCATCGCTGGTCTAGAGTGTCGCTGAAGGACTTTATTCTCAAGGTGGTGTTTCTAGTGGCTATTTCTTCGGCTTGAAGAATTTCGGAGTTACAGGCGTTGTCGTGTAGGAAATCTTTTCTGGTTTTTAGTGATACGAAGGTGGTCTTGAGGCCAGTACCGTCCTTTTTGCCCAAAGTAGTATCACTTTTTCATGTGAATCAGGTGGTTTTACTGCCGGTTTTTGAGGAAGGCAGTGCTAGTGCATCTTTGGGACAGTTACATCGGTTAGATGTGTGTCGAGCACTAAAGAAGTACTTAAGAAGTACAGCATCTTTCCGCAGGTTGGATAGATTGTTTGTTTGTTTTGTTTGGCGGAGCAAGGAAAGGAGAAGCAGCGTCAAAAGCGTCCATTGCCAGATGGCTTAAAGAGGCGATAGCATCCGTGTCTGTTTTGAAGGGCAAATCGGTGCCAGAAGGGCTTAGAGCTCATTAGACTAGGGCGCAAGCAACGTCATGGGTGGACTGCAGTTTGGTACTGTCGGTTGAAATTTGTAAGGCGGCTACTTGGTCATCTTTACATTCCTTTGTCAGACATTACCGTCTAGATGTTCAAGCGGAAAGGGATACCTGTTTTGGATCAGCGGTGCTTCAGGCTGGTTTAGCAGGGTCCTCATGTTGAGTTTTTTCACTGCTCTGTTACATCCCCAGAGGTTCAGGACTAGACTGGAGGGACGATAAGGAAGGTGAAGTTAGACTTATCTGCTAATTGTTGTTCCTTGAGGAACTCCAGTCTAGTCCCGTATCCCTCCCTACTGATTTCCTTGGACTATAGCCTGAAGCAAAAGAGATTTCATAGGTAAGCTGAATAAGTAGCTGTAACGGTTATGGCCCATAAAGGGGGGGTTGTATCGATAACGGTTCAGATGCGGTCAATAGCCCCCATAACAGGAAATGGCGGATCTCAGCATTTCAGAGAAGTTTAATATAAAAGTTACTAATTAAGTGATGTTAAGTTTGTTAGTAGTATTTACTACTTAATTGTTGCTCCGGTGAGTCCGTTTTGTCAATAGGTTACTGGAGTCAGGAGGCGGTTCCTGTGCCTTTATACTGGTGTCATCAAAAGGATGACGTTTCTCAGTCTCCAAGCTGCTGGAGGAGGAGCAAAACCCAGAGGTTTGGGACTAGACCGGAGATCCTCAAGGAACAACAATTAGCAGGTAAGTCTAATTTCACCTTATGGCCAGTGACAGCTAATACGTGAGATGGTGCTGCATACTAGCAGTCACGAATGCTGATAATGGTGCTGCACTTAATGCAGCCTTAAGAGGTGTTACCAGAAGTCCAGTAGTGCGGCAGCTGGCAGACCCACTCAGCAAGGTGGGGGCCTAGTTCTCATTACCCCCGAAATGTGGACTATGCAGGAACGTTCCAGGGGACATCTGCTCACCTCAAATCACTCACTCTCCAGATTCATGTATCTACGTCTTTTTGTAGCCTTCTTCTTTATGTTATTCCCCACCATTTCCTCTGCCTCTTTTGCTGAACTACAGCAACCATTCTTGGACTTTGGTCTGTCCTCGGGCCCCCTACTCATTCTGAGTGACTTCAATATCCAGTTAAATAATCCTAGGTTGCATTTCAGCAGTGACTTCCAGTCTTTCTTAACAAACCTTGGCTTTGCCCTCTCCACTTCCCCTACGCATCCAGCATGCCACTGTCTAGATCTTGTTCTGTTTAGAGATTGCCTCCTCCCTGCCCATTCCTATCAGTCTATCCCGCATCCTGGACAGGTCATTGCTTAGTTCTCTTTAGTCTGGAACTTCTTTCATCTTCTACATGGCCACATCTTCAACACCATAAGACACGCAGCCTCAAGCATATTGATGTTGATCAATTTGCAACTGATAGTTTGGACCTTCCATATAACTTCCAAATTCTCTCCTTAGATCATAAAATTCTCCAAGGGAACTCGCTGCTGGCCAAAACCCTTGACACTCATGTGCCCCTCTGTCAGGTGCAAGGTGCTAATAATCATCATGCCTGGTTCTCCCAGGAACTGAGGGACCTTAGGAAAAAGGTCCGGTGCTCCGAGCACCACTGGCACAAGTCACCCACGGTGGTGAACAGGTCCTCCTGTAAGTCCCCGCAGTGTGAGTACAGGCAGTTTATTACAGAAGCCCAAACTTCTCCCTACTTGAGAGTCATTCATGTCCATGAAAGTCTTCCCAAAAAGCTCTTCTCAGTCTTTCAACATCTTGCCCCAAGATTCTCCAGGCCATCAACACCATTCCTATGTCACTAGGTCAATTTGCTCATGTCATGACATTTAAAATCTTGTCTTTCCATGGACTGCATACTTCCATTGCTCATAACTTTTCTCCCCTCCCATTGACCACTCCTGAACATTCTCTGGGAGACCCACCTGGTATTCACCCTAGTACCTTCTCCTCTTTCATCCCTTTGACTCAATTTCACCAAATGAAGCTTATGAACTCACTGAAGCCTTCCACTTCTTTGGCTGACCCCATTCCCTCCTCAGTGCTCAAGTCCTGTTGGGGTCATTTTGCCCCGATCATCCTAAACCTGATCAATGATAGCCTAACTAGTGGGACTGTTCCACCGTCCTGGAAACACTCCTTCATATATACACTCAGCCATACTTGAACCCTGCCCTGTGCTACAATTATTACCCTATCTCCAACCTCCCATTCTTTGACAAGTTGCTTGAAAAAGCCGTCTTTGAGTAGGTCTCCCATTTCTGTGAGTCCAATCACTCTTTCCTCCCCCCCCCCCCCGACAGTCTGGCTTTTGCTCATAACATAGCACTGAGACTGCCCTCATGGGCCTTCTCAATGAAGTTGCTCTGCACTCTGACAGCTCCAGGGACATTATGATCATTCAGCTGGATTTGAGTTCTGCATTCAATGTCATTGACCACTTCTTTCTCCTTCAGTTGCTTGCTAAGTCCAGCATTACCCATATTGCCCTCAACTGGTTTCACTCCTACCTTTCTGACTGCACGTGTATTGGTGACACCACCACCACTGTTCCAGTCCACAGTCATTAGGGTTCCACAGGGTTACAACCTTGCTCCCACACTATTCAAATTCTTTCTTTCCCCGTTAGCTCTCTATATTCAAAACTTGAACATTAGTGCCTTCCTTTATGCTGACGACATTCAGCTAGTCATTGCCCATGAGGCCTGGGACCCTTTCTTTCAGGCTGAATTTGACTCCAAGCTTCAATTGATAGCATCCTGGCTTACACTGAACAAAATGATCGTCAATCCAAATAAGTCTGAGGCCCTCTGGATTTCTCACTCCTGAAAGCCACCCCCCTATCATCCCACCCTAGCCAGTTCCCTGATCTCTTGCAGAGATTCTATCTGCTCCTTAGGAGTCATTTTGGACAATCAACTCACTTTTTCCCCACATGTTTCAAGCATCATCAAAGGTTGCCTCTTCTTCCTGAAGAGAATACGATCCATAAGATCATATCTCGACAACCAGACATCTACTCCTTTGTTATCCATAAATTAGACTACTGATGCAGAATCGCATGGTATATAAGAGAATGTAAATAAATAAAATACTGTAACTCTTTGTTGTCAAGTGTCTCCCAATTTCAGCTTCAGCAGCTGCAAACCATCCAAAACAGAGTTGTCAAACTTTGTAATGCTCGGCGCTTTGATTGTGCTATGCCTTTTCTACAGCAACAACACTGGCTTCCAGTCTCCTCCACATTCAGTTTAAGATCCTCTTGTTAACTTATCACACATTCTATTCGGGCCTCCCCATTTACCTCCATTCATATCTTGTTCCCTACTCTCCCTCACATTCAAAAGGGAACTTTTAGTTACCCCTGCCATTAAAACACTTCACCTAGCCATGTATAGATCACTTGTTTTTATGGCCCAAGTTTCTCGATTGTGGAACTCCCTGCCTGCTGAATGTCAGTTGGAGTCCTTGTATGTTAAATTTAAGTCAGGCCTGAAGATGCATCTTTTCATTCAGGCTTTTGATGCCTATCCTGTTGCTCCTTTACTTGTTGCACCCCTTCCTTCTATTCCCAGCAGTTTTTCTTTTTCAGTAGTCCTGGTAATGATTGTTGTGCAACTCCATCTCTCTCCACAATGATGTCCCATTTTCTAATTGTGGATGGACTTGTTAACTCATGTTTTTGTGTCTAGAAACTATTGTCTTTTCCTGTAAACCGCTGCAATGCCAATGCTGATGGTGTATAAGCTCCTCAAATAAATAAATAAATAATACAACAGTCACAGTGGCATGCCCCCATTTCCCTAAGATCATGCGCCCCATTTAACCCATTGCCACCTCAACAGAGAGCCACCAGACCGATTCACAACTCCTGCACCCTGATATCTCCTCCACCCAGATCAGCAACGCCCCTTGTAGACATTAATAAATCTTTAAGTACACACCCCATGGATCAGATTCCCTTCCTGAACAAATCCCCCTCCTGAAAAGAAGATTCCCTAGAAAAGGATCCCTCCAAACCAGACCCCCCCCCCCAATAGAATAACCCCCACTATCCCCCCATCCATCTGACCCACCCTGGGACTTACTCAGGGATTCCCTTGTGTCTAGTTGGGCTGGAACAGGAGCAGTCCTCCTCTGCTTCTGTCCCTGCTGCTGCAATTCCAAAATGGCAGCTTTCACCCCTAGTAGTAGTCTTACGATACTACCAATAGGAATTGGCCACTCCCACATGTGGAGGGGTCCGGGTAGTGTCTGCTTCAAGATCTATTGCTGTCTGGGGGGTGCTGTTGGGGGGGCATGTGATTGGAGGGGTTGATTGAGGACAGGGTGGATTGGATTGGGGGGGTTAGTTGTGTGTGAGGGATCGAATCTAGGGGGTGGAGCTAGTTTTGGAGGGGGATGTGATTAGACAAGAGGAATCTAAGGTCATCATGGCTGCAACTGTGGCTTTTTTAAACCATTTTTGGCACTGGGGCCATGTTCCCTGCTCTGGAATGATTGCTCCTGTGCTATCTGTTGAGGCAAGAAACACAGGCCCATACAGTAAGTGTCTGACCTATGCGCTAAATACAGGGCAAATGCTGGGCATACCCCCCCTGCACTTACCACACAGGATTTGCATTTTGCAGTTAGGGTGTAAAAAGTTGAAAATCTTAATGCGTTTTAGTAAACAGACTCCTAAGTATCTAAGGTAATCCATATATGTGCCCCAGAACTTTTTCAAAAAACAATTATGCAGTTATGCAGTTGACACTACTGCTGACCACATTAGTGCTTTTAAACATTGTGGGACCAATATTCCAAGGCATTTAAATGGTTTTCAGACCTGCAAACTGTGTAAATGTTGTTCAACTGGATATTCAACAGCACTGACATGGTTAGCGCTACTGAATATCTACGGGTGCCACCGTTACACGCCCCGATGCTTACCAGTTAGCTTCGGGGAACGCCAGGGGTATTCCAGGGTGGCAATATTCGCTAACTGGGCAATAATGATACTGAGTCACTGACCAGTTAGTGCCACATGGCTAAAATAAGGCGCAGCAAATGTTGGCCTTACTTTAGTAACGGAAGCGAACTGGGCAGTGGCTGGATATGGCCCCGGCATTGAATATCTGGGTCTAGGATTCAGTGCTGGCGGCAGGCTGCTGTAGGAGCGCTAGCCGCCGGTGCTGAATATTGGGCCTTGTGTTTCTATCCTGTCTACTCAACTGATGACTTCACCAATAGCCTTTGAACCAGTCATTCAATTTCATTTGAATTTACGACATAGATAGCAAGGCAGCTATCCATACTTTTCATGTAATTTCAGTGCCCATTTCACTTGGAAACCCTTTCTGTAGGAAAATAGATTAATTCAGTTCAGTTGAAATCTCAGGTAGGTGAAAGTACATTGTGATGCCACTGAGTATATTGCAAATTGTCCTGCCATTGGTTGACATAGAGTATTTTTAAAGATGCCAGTCCATTGGTTAGTTCTTGTGGTCACCAGCTGACTCCATTTTTGCCTAGTTTCCTATAAGGAAAAACATATTTAATGTTGACTAATGTACTTATGACTATGTTCTGATACAGCAGATGCTTTGCCTGGTAAGTGGAGGCTCTCAGCATCAATCCCAAGCTGATACATGCCTGTTTGGCCTTCTTTCAACCTTTCTTAATGCATGGGATACATCTGATCTGTGCTTCCAAGTGTATTTTTAAACAACATCCATGTCTGATGAAATTTGACCTTTGCAACTGCTCCTTGTGGTCGTGTGGTATGCTCGGAAGGGGTTTTCATTAAAACACTGAACAGACAGCACTTCAGGGAAATCACAATTAGTTTTTATTCTGTCTCAGCTTGTTAAACCTTCACAAAGCTAAAACACAGGACAGACAGCAGTCCAGATAAAATAGAGTTAGCTTTTATGCTGCGTAGTTTGTTAAATCTCCACAAGCTGGTTCTCCTGGCCCTTCCTCCAGCCCCTGTTAAAGCTTCTAACTCCTTTGCATGGCTTGCCTTGGAAGGACTTCTGGCTACATGGGCCTCGCCCCCTCCTGCAGCCTGCTGGGTTCTTAACCTCTCCCTGTGAGCCACACCCTCCCAGCCCTGAATTCTGGGCTGCAGATTATCTTAAAGGGGACTGTTGATAATCCCTTTGGAGAAGAACAGGTAACATTCTATAGACCCCATCACCAATGTTCCCACTAACCTGCGCTGGGTCCGCCGCCAACATTCTGCCGGCAGGGGGAGGTGCAGAGCTCTGCCCCTCCCCCCACCGGCAGGAATGCCAGTGGAGGACCTGGCGCAGATTAAAGAGAACATTGCGAGGGTGCTGCAAGAACCTCTCTGGGTTCTTTCAGTATCCTGGGATGTATCCCATCTGGTCCTATGGTCTTGTCCACTTTCAGTTTTGCAAGCTGTTCTAACACACCATCTTCTGTGAATATTTACTCCATTCCCATTTGTATATTTGTCAATCACAAGCGGTCCTTTTCCAGAATTTTCTTTAGTAAAAACTGAACAGAAGTATTTTTTAGCATTTTCGCTTTTTCAATGTCACTTCCCACAAATCTGTTCCCGGCACTTTTGAGCCCTGCAATTCCATCTCTGATTTTCCTCCTCTCCCGAATATACCTGAAAAACGTTTGTCACCACACTTCACATCTTTAGCCATCTTTTCTTCTGCCTTGGATTCTGCTATCCTTATTTCTCTTTTTGTCTCTTTTAGTTTTATCCTGTATTATTTTCTGTGTTCCACTGTTTGTGAACTTCTGAATTTTGTGAAAGCTGTGTTTTTTGCCTTTATTCGTGCAGCCACTTCTTTGGAGAACTAAATAGGTTTCCTTTTCCTCTTGTTTTTGTTTACTTTTCTTACATATTTATCTGTAGGCCCCTTTTATTGCCTCCTTTAGTTTAACCCACTGCAATTCCACTGCCCTTATCCCCTCCCACCCTGCCAACTCCTCCTTCAGGCATTTGGCCATTTTACTGAAGTCAGTATATTTGAAGTCTAGAATTTTGAGTTTGCTGTGATTGGATTCCACCTTGGCTTTCTTCTCAAACCACACGGTGTGATGATCGCTGCTTCTCACATGGGCACCCACCTGGATATTCAACACACTATCTCCGTTGGTGAGTATTAAATCCAGCACTGAGCTTTACCCGGTCGATTCCATAACCATTTGTCTAAGTAATGTATCTTGGAAGGCATCCACAATTTTTTCACTTCTTTCCAGATTTGTAGAAGGAATACTCCAAGCCACACTGGGTAGATCAAAGTCACCCAATATGATCACTTCCCTTCCCCCTTCATGGCTATCTTTGCAATATCAATAATCAATTCGCTGTCCATTTCTTTGGTTTGAATTGGAGACCTGTAGACTACACTAGTAGGAATGACAGTGCCATCCTCTCTTCCCAACACAATCCACAGCGCTTCTTCTTTTCTCCATGTCCCCTGCATTTCAGCAGCTTTTAATATTGCTACTCCCCCTTCTTTTCTACCCTTTCTGTCTCTTCTGAATAGATTGCCAGCTATGGCTATATCCCATTCATGCAACTCGTTAAACCATGTTTCTGTAATGGCCATAATGTCCAAGTCCATTTCCACTATTAGGGCTTCCAGGTCAAGAACTTTGTTAGCTAGGCTTCGAGCATTTGTGCTCATTGCTTTCCAGCATTTGTTGACTGGCTTGCCTGTATTTTGCATGGATTTTGTTTTACATGCCCTTCCCACTTGGGATTGATGTGTGGGTTATTACTGCAGTTGTTTCCAATGTTATGTTTTTTCTGGGAATGGCGTCCTGAACTTGGTCTTTTCCATTTGTCCCCCCTTTCCCTAGTTCAAATGCCTGTCCACATAAAGGCTGAATTTTTCATTTAGTAAATTTTTTACTTAGTGAGGTTATCCTGGTGAAGATAACCAGATTCAACTGGTTATCCTCAGCAGGAATAGACTGAATAATCTTGAGATGAACTAAGTTCCTTAAATCTATTAGGTATAGTTGTATCAATACCAGTATCCCTAGCAACTTTAAGTAGAAACTTAAATAGCTAAACAAAACCTTAAAACTAAGATGCAGACAGCAGTTCAGCAGTAAGATGTGGGCTATCCAGGCTTTTGCATTGAGTGTCACATGTACGATTTTTCTCCCAGTGGGCGAGGTGTCTTACGTGTGCACTAGGTGCAAGGAGCTCTTTGCCCTCAGTGAATGAGTCTGATCTTTGGAGGCTAGAGTGGCAGACTTGGAGGACATAAGGAAGACAGAGAGGTATATAGACAAGACCTACAGGGATGTGGTATGGAAGTCCCACCACCAGTCTGGCAGCTTTTCAATTGCCATGGAGGTCACATAAAAGAAGAGCATAACCTAGGTATGGCAGGAAGTGATCCTGTAGCTAGAATCTGTCCTCCAGTTGATATAAAACCCTCTTGCACCAAGGAGGGTTCTCCAGGGTCATGAGGAAAGGGTTAGGATGGCCATTATAGCTGGCTCTTCGATCATTAGGTATGTAGATTACTGAGTGACTGGTGGACATGAGGATTGCCTGGTAACATGCCTGCCTGGTGCAAAGGTAGAATACCTCACACAGTATCTAGACAAGGATTTGGACAGTTCTGGGAAGGAGTCTGCTGTCTTGGTACATTTTGGTACCAATGATATAGGTAAGTGTGGGAGGGGCGTTCTGGAGGCGAAATGTATCCAGAACTTCCAGGATAATAGTCTCCAAAATGTTTCCCGTTACATGTGACCTGGGCCGGCCCGTCCATTGAGCAAGAATGTTTTTTGCACAGGGCCCCGCGTTTCAGCGGGCCCCGCGCAAAGAACATTCTGCTTTAAAAATAAATTAAATTTAAAAAGAAAAAGCTGGCTGCTGCTGCTACCGCCACGGCAGCGGCAGAATCGACTGTTCCTCGGGGTCCCCCCCTGCCTGGCTGAGCCCTCCCTGCCTGGCTGAGCCTCTCCGCGATGGCTTTCAGATCCGTGAAGGGAGAGTGTCTCCTCGTGGCTCTGTTAAGCCTGCAGGGGCTGATGGGAAATTTCCCATCAGCCCCTGCGGGCTTAACAGAGCCGCAAGGGAGACAGTGAGACACTCTCCCTTCGCGGATCTGAAAGCCATCACGGAGAGGCTGAGCTGAGCAGGGAGAGCTCAGCCGGGCAGGGGGGGGCCCCAGCGGGACAGTCGATTCTGCTGCTGCTGCTGCAGCGGCGGCAGCAGCCAGCTTTTCTTTTTTAAATTTTACCTGGGCCGATGGGGGAGAGGGGGGGGTTAGGACTGGTAATGGACTGTGGGCTGATGGGGGGTTAGGACTGGAAATGGGCTATGGGGGGGTTAGGACTGGAAATGGGCTGAAGGGGGAGTTAGGACTGGAGGTGGGCTGATGGGGTTAGGACTGGTAATGGGCTGTACGCTGATGGGGGTTAGGACTGGTAATGGGCTATGGGGGGGTCTAAGTCTCTGGAAATTGGATGATGGGGGGTTAGGACTGGTAAAGGGCTATGGGGGGGCTAAGACTGGAAATGGGCTGATGGGGTTAGGACTGGAAGTGGGCTGATGGGGAGTTAGAACTGATAATGGGCTATGGGGGGTGGGCTTAAACTGAAAATGGGGTGATGGGGGTTAGGACTGGAAGTGGGTTGATGGGGGGCTAGGACTGGTAATGGGTTGGGGGGTTACTAGGACTGGAAATGGGCTGAGTGGAAGGGGGCTTGAACTGCAAATAGCTGATGGGGAGGGGGGCTTGGAATGGAAATGGGCTGTGAGGGGAGGGAGCTAGGACAGGAAATGGGCTGATGGAGCAGCTAGGATAGGACTGGAAATGGACTGTTGGAGGAGCTAAGATTGGAAATGGGCTATGGTGGGGGCTTGGATTGAAATGGACATGTAGGGGCTAGAACTGGAAGTAGGCTCATGGGGGGCTTGGATTGGAATTGGGCTGAGTGGAGGGGAGATAGGATTTGACATTGTGGGTTAAACTAGAAAGAGGGAAAGAGAAATCTATTTGCATTGGTGTGATATACAGACCTCCCTCACAAGAGGAAGAGGTGGACAGAGAGTTAATTGAAGACATAAGCAGCATTGCTAGGAAAGGGGAAGTGCTACTGATAGGAGATTTCAATATACCAGATGTTGATTGGCACATTCCTGCTGCAGTATCATCTAGAAGTAAGGAGATCCTGGATTCTCTACAGGGAGAACTATTCAGGCAATTGGTAACAGACTCCACACATGAAGGGACCATACTGGACTTGGTGCTTACCAATGGTGAAAGTGTTTCTGATGTTGTAGTGGGAGATCATTTTGCATCCAGTGATCACCAGATGGTGTGGTTCAGTATTAGGACTTCGGCTGTTAGAATCCATTCTAAGGTGAGGATCTTAGACTTTAGGAAGACTAACTTTGCGAAGATGGGCCAATACCTCAGGGAGTCGTTAGTGGGATGGGAACAGCTGGG
Organism: Ichthyophis bannanicus; assembly: GCA_033557465.1. NCBI lineage: Eukaryota > Metazoa > Chordata > Amphibia > Gymnophiona > Ichthyophiidae > Ichthyophis > Ichthyophis bannanicus. Next base: position 627,072,801 of record CM066035.1, read on the forward strand.
GGATGTAGAAAAACAGTGGGCAAAACTGAAAGGGGATATTTTAAGGGCAACCAACATTTTTGTTAAAATGGTAAATAAAGGCAAAAGGAAAAGGAGACCACTATGGTTTTCTAAGGAAGTAGCTGAAAAAGTGAAGAAAAAGAGGGAGGCCTTCATGAAATACAAGAGATCACAGAGAGAGGAAGACAGGCATCTGTATTTGGAAAAACTTAGAGAAGCTAGCAAAGTAGTCAAGAAGGCAAAGATTCAAAAGGAGGAGGAAATAGCCAATGCAATAAAATGGGGGGATAAGACATTTTTCAGATATATTAGTGAGAAGAGGAAGGGCAAGAGTGGTTTTGTCAGACTCAAGGGTGCAGGGGGGGAATATGTAGAAGCTCATAAGGATAAAGCGGAATTGCTTAACAAATATTTTTGTTCTGTGTTCACAGATGAAGAACCAGGAGCAGGACCTCAGAAAACACCCACAAATAAGAACAGAAGCGAGGGACATCTTGAACAATTTTCAGAAGACTGTGTTCGTGAGAAACTAGCTCAACTTAAAGTAGACAAAGCGATGGGGCCGGATGGGATACACCCTAGAATACTGAGGGAACTTGGGGACGTTCTAGCAACTCCACTGACTGACCTTTTCAATGCCTCATTGGAGTCAGGAGTGGTGCCAAAGGACTGGAGAGAGGCTCATGTGGTGCCTTTACACAAAAGCGGAAGTAAGGATGTGGTTGAAAACTACAGGCTGGTTAGTTTAACTTCGGTGGTGAGTAAATTATTGGAAACGCTGCTGAAAGAGAAAATAGTGAGGTTTCTGGAGTCCAGCGGATTACAGGATCCGAGGCAGCATGGATTCACCAGAGGCAGGTCTTGTCAGACAAATCTGATTGATTTCTTTGACTGGGTGACCAGGGAGTTGGACCGAGGGAGAGCTCTAGATGTGGTGTATTTAGATTTCAGTAAAGCCTTTGACACTGTTCCTCACAGGCGACTTATAAACAAACTGAGCACCCTAGGGATGGACCATAAAGTTACTGCTTGGGTTAGAAATTGGTTGGGTGGGAGGCGACAAAGAGTACAAGTAAATGGAACTCACTCTTTGGAGAAGGATGTTACCAGTGGTGTGCCCCAGGGATCTGCCCTTGGTCCGATTCTTTTTAACATCTTTGTTAGTGATATAGCGGAAGGGCTGTCGGGTAAGGTTTGCCTCTTTGCAGATGATACCAAAATCTGCAATAGAGTAGACACCCAGGAAGGTGTAGATAACATGAGGAGGGATCTAGCTAAGCTTGAAGAATGGTCTAGAATTTGTCAGCTGGGATTTAATGTTAAAAAATGTAAGGTCATGCATTTGGGCTGCAGCAATCCAAGGGAGCAATACAGTATAGGAGGTGAAGTACTTTTGTCCACTAAAGAAGAGTGGGACCTAGGCGTGGTTGTGTCTGATGATCTTAAAGTAGCTAAACAGGTAGAAAAGGCGACGGCAAAAGCTAGAAGGATGCTTGGGTGCATACGGAGAGAAATGGCTAGCAGAAAAAAGGAGGTGATAATGCCTCTGTATAAGTCTTTGGTGCGACCTCATTTGGCGTATAGTGTGCAATTCTGGAGACCGCACCTTCAAAAGGATGTGAACAGGATGGAGTCGGTGCAGAGGGTGGCTACTAAAATGATTAGTGGACTTCATTATAAAGCATATGAGGACAGACTTAAGGATCTTAATATGTACACCTTAGAGGAAAGGCGGGATAGAGGTGATATGATTGAGATGTTTAAATACCTCCGTGGCATAAATGTTCAGGGAGAGAGCCTCTTTCAATTGAAAGCAAGTTCTGCTACGAGGGGACATGGGATGAGGGTGAAGGGAGATAGATTCAGGAGTGATATGCGGAAATATTTGTTAACGGAAAGAGTAGTGGATCCATGGAATAGTCTCCCAGTGGAGGTGGTAGAGATGAGGACAGTAACTGAATTCAAAAAAGCATGGGACCAACACAGAGGATCTCTAAAGGTAAAAAGTGGACTGTTGTAGTTGTTGATATGGAAGGACAGACTAGATAGGCCATGTGGTCTTTTTCTGTCATCATGTTTCTATGTTTCTATGACATGGGCTGATGGTGGGGCTAGGAAAGGACTAGAAATGGGCTGATGGGGGGCTGGGATTGGAAATGAGCTGATGGAGGGACTCGGATAGGACTGGAAATGGATGGGGAGCTAGGACTGGAAATGGGCTGATGTGGGGCTAGAAGGGAGTGGATGCTGGGTGAGGCTGGAACTAGAAGGGAGCTGATGTTGGGGGAGGATTAGAATGGGATGGGGCTGGGAGAGTGAAATGGAGAGGGGAAAAATATTTTGTGTGGGAGGGATGAAAAATCTACAATTGGCCGGGTATTGGGAGAGTAAGTGGGGATTGAGGATGGAAGGGTAAAATTTGAGTGGATGAAATAGGAATGAGGAAATAGCAAAAGGAGAAAGATTAGTATGTTAAAGCAGATGTAGAGAGAGAGAATGGAAAAAACTAGAAGAGAGAAGAAAGGACAAATGGACAGCAGACGATGGAGAGTTAGTAGAAGACACAAAGAAACCAGAAGAAAGTGGCTGGAGCAATTGCAACTGGAAAAAAATGCACAAAAGGTAGAAAAATATCTCTTTATTTTGAATTTATTAACTGGAATATGTCAGCTCTGCGAAATGTGCATCATTAACATCTGCGCTTTGTTTAGTACAAGAGGAAATTAATTTATAGTTTTATTTCTACAGTGTTGTTGTACATTCCAAGTTTGGCTTTTGTGGTTTCCATTTTAATTATTGCCTTCCTGTTTCTAAATTGTGATTCCTTGTTTGGTGATGGTCTATGTTCTGCATGTGTAACTGAGCTGAGGTATTCTGTTTATATAATTCCTATTTGACATTGCCACTTGTTCTCTTTCCCCAGTAGGTCATGTATTGTTGTTCTCTAAAATGTATTTGTTTAATATTTGCAGTGTTGCCTTTTGATAGGTAGGGTCTGGTGCTTTGTGAGTCCTGGTAGTGCTGTTACGATACGGCGGGTTTGCTATGGGTTCTAAATGTGCAGTGTTTGTATTAGTTCCTAATGTGCCTGGTGTTTGGCACTGGATTATAGTAATGTTGAAATCTTTTAGTCTTTCTTTATCCATACATTCATTAAGAGACGTGTTTACTAAAAGTTAATGTATGGTAACATTATGCAAATAAGGCCACTTATGCAAATGAGGCCTGGCACCCCCCTTGGGCCGCCCCTGCATGTGACCCAAAAGGCTAGCAGAGTTCTGGAATCTTAATGCGTGGATGAGACGATGGTGCAAAGAAGAGGGTTTTGGATTTGTTCGGAACTGGGCAATATTCTAGGAAAGCGAAGGGCTTTTCCGAAGGGATGGGCTCCACCTTAACCAGGATGGAACCAGTCTGCTGGCATTAATCTTCTTTAAAAAGGAGAGAGAGCAGTTTTCCAACTAGATAATAGAGGAAAGCCGAAAGTCGTCCAAGAGCACTTGGCTTGGAAGGATGCAAAAGAGGGAAGTTAGGAAATCCCGACAGAGAGGTTCCAATAAAAATAAAAGTAACCCAGATGCCCTTAAGTACAGAACTGAAAGATTCTAATTTCCCCCTTCAACTGATAAATATATTAATATGAATAAAATACAACCTCTAAAATGCTTGTAGGTAAATGCAAGAAGTCTCAAAAATAAGAGGGGAGAGTTAGAATATATAGCACTAAATGAAAGGTTAGATATGATTGGCACCTCAGAGACCTGTTGGAAGGAGGACAATCAATGGGACACTGTAATACCTTGGTAAAAACTAAATCGCAATGATAGGGTAGATCAAATTGATGGAGGGATTGCGCTCTATGATAGAGAGAGCATTGTAGCACAGAGAATTAAAGTTTTGCAGGAAACAAAATACACTGTAGAATCTCTATGGATAGAAATTCCATCTAAAAAGGGGAAGGTGATGGTAGTGGTGGTGTACTACCGACCACCAGGCCAGAATGAACAGATGGATGATGAAATGCTGAAAGAAATTAGGGAAGCTAACAAAAGTTACAACACAGTAATAATGGAGGATTTCAATTACCACGGTAATGAACCAACAAGAGGAGAAGCTATTTTAGACCTAGTCCTTAGTGGAACACAGGATCTGATCAAGAGATAAGGGTGTTGGGACCACTTTGCAATAGTGATCATAGCATGATCATATTTATTTAATAAATGTAAGCAAGATGGCAAGGAAATCCACAGTATTACCTTTTAACTTTCAAAATGGAGACTATGATAAACTGAGGCACATAGTTAAGAAAAAGCTAAAAAGAGCAGCTTCAAAGGTTATTTATATCACGCATGTAGATGTAGTCCAATAAATTGCCAGCATGGTTTAAAGGCGAGGTCAGAGAGGCTTTTGTAGCCAAAAAAAATCTTTCAGGAAACATGAAAGTGTAAGGGGGTAAAACAAAAGGCAACATCAGGAAATACATTTTTCACTGAAAAGGTGATGGATGCTTGGAATGCCCTGCAGATGGAAGTGGTAGGGGCAAATACAGTGACAGAATTCAAATGGCATGGGACAGACACAGTGGTTCCCTTTATAGCAACAGGATACAATCAAAATAAACTTAACTATCTCTTATATCTCAACAAAAAAGAGTGACTTGCATGGAGCGGTGGGTATACCCCTAAACAAAGGCATGGGAGGGGGGACCTGCACGGAGAAGCAGGTGCACTTACTCTTGCCACCTTGCTGGGCAGACTAGATGGACCATGCTGGTCTATATCTGCCATCATATACTATGAAACGGAAACAGGAGCCAAATGACAAAAACAGAAAACGATATAAGCATCAGCAAGTTAGATGCAAGGCAAAGATAAGACAGGCAAAGAGAGAATTTGAAAAAAAACTTGCCATAGAAGCAAAAATGCATAACATAAACTTTTTCAAGTACATCCGTAGCAAAAATCCAAAGTTAGAATCAGTTGGACCATTGGATGATAGAGGGGTATAAGGGACGCCAAGGGAGGACAAGGCCATAGCAGAGAGACTGAATGAATTTTATCCTTTGGTCTTTACTGAAGAAGATGTATGGAAGCTATCCATGCCTGAAATGGTATTTAAAGGTGAAATATCAGAAGAATTGAAAGACATATTGCTAAACCCGGAAGATGTATTACAAGTATTTGATAAACTGAAGGTGTTGAAAGAACTGAAATATGAGATTGCAGACCTGCTATTAGTAACTATCATTGAAACTATCATTAAAATCATGTAACACCAAATTTTAAAAAGGGTTCCAGGGATGATCAGGGAAACTACAGACTGGTGAGCCTGACATTAGCACCAGGCAAAATGGTAGAAACCATTATAAAGAATAAAATTACGGAACATATAGATAGTCATGGTTTAATGGGAGAAAGCCATTATGGATTCTGGAAAAGGAAGTCTCGTTTTACTAATGTTGTATTTTTTTGAAGGTGTGAATAAACAGGTAGACCAAGGTGAGCTGGTTTACATTGTGTATCTGGATTTTCAGAAAGCCTTTGACAAGGTCCCTCATGAGAGACTCTTGGTCAAATTAAAAAGTCATGGGATTGGAGGCAGTGTACTATTGTGGGTCAGGAACTGGTTAAAAGATAGAAAGCAGAGAGTAGGGCTAAATGGCCAATTTTCTCAATTGAAAAAGCTGAATAGTGAAGTACCTCAGGGATCTGTGCTGTGCCCACTGCTTTTTAACATTCATGAATGACCTGGAAATAGGAATAACGATTGAGGTGATCAAATTTGCAGTTAACACAAAATTATTCAAAATTGTTAAAACGCAAGAGGATTGTGAAAAATGGCAAAAGGACCTTATAAATTGGAAGACTGGACATAAAAATGGCAGATGAAATTGAATGTGGACAAATGCAGTTATGCACTTAGGAAAGAACAACCCAAACTATGGTTACACGATGCAAGGTTCCACACTAGGAACTAGCACCCAGGAAAAAGATTTAGGTGTCATCATCAGGGAGGGAGGAGTAGCCTAGTGGTTGGGGCAAGGTGCTTCAGGCTGGAAGGTCGGGGGTTCAAATCCCAGTAGAGGACAGCAACCTTGGGCCGGAAGGACTGGGGTTTCTAGTCCCACAGATGCTCCTTGTGGTCTTGGGCAAGCCACTTAACCCTCCATTGCCCATATTCCCTGTAAGTATTAGTGTATGTGTCTCATATCCCTGCATGTTAAATGTATCCCCCAATTGTGTTGTGCCCGCTTTGATTGAAGGATAAGGCAGTATACAAAACTGTCTAAATAAATAAATCATCAATAATACATTGAAACCTTACACCCAGTGTGCTGTGGTGGCCAAGAAAGCAAATAGCATGGAAAGAAATGGAGAATAAAACCAATAATATTATAATGCTTCTGTATCGTTTCATGGTATGACTGTGCCTTGAATATTGTATGCAGTTCTGGTCGCCAAATCTTAAATAGGATATAGCCGAATTAGAAAGGTATAGAGAAGAGTCAGCAAAATGGTAAAGGGGGTGGAAGGACACCCCTATGAGGAAAGGCTAAAAAGGTTAGGGCTTTTCAACTTGTAACTGAGGGGGGATATGATAGAGGTCTATAAATTAATAAATGGAGTAGAAGTTCCTGGAGGAAAGATTCATAAACCATTATTAAAAAGGATCCAGGTAATCCACTGCTTGCCCTGGGACAAGCATTGTGGACCCGTGTGTATTTTTTGGAACCTGCCAGGTACTTGTGACCTGGATTGGCCACTATTGGAAACAGGATAGTGGGCTTGGTGGACCTTGGTTTGACCCAGTATGGCATTTCTTATGCTCTTATGTTATGTTGTTATGAAACAGTACACATGGTACATGACAGGCAACAGTGCTAAGGCCATGGTCTCCTACCCTTATGTACAGGTTAACATGGGCTGTGAGGGCCCATGTGAACACGTATATATACAGATATAGATAACAGCATGTAATATGCATTCCCCACCCTTCCTTAAAAGTCTTCTTTCCACATTTAGTGCATGGCATCTGCAGCAGACGTAGAGAAACCATAGTTAGCATGTACCATAGGATCACACATAGCTATCTCAGCAAATGTCTCTCCTTCCCCTACACACAGACACACAATATGAAGGAGGCAGCTTTCTGTGGATGATGCAGGTGAGATCCATTTAGGTCAGGAACTAGCCCATGGCAACTAGAGTGTATCCTTTACACATGTGAGCCCTTGACATAGTCTTAACCCTTTTGTAAACATCTACAGATGATTGGGGCCCAGCTCAGGCAGTAGAGATATCAGCATACCTGCAGCCCATGAACTAACAATTTTGTACTCACCTACATTTCATATAGGATTGCTACATGGACTTCTCATGATTGTAAAATGACTGTTGTACATGTTTATCACTCATGTACATCCACCTGCAGCTCATTTTTGAAAAAAAAAACATGGGGAGGGGGATAATAAAAGCAGGCACATCCAGGTGCTGACATGATTTTACAAATCTGGATGTACCCAATATGGACTTCTGCAGTGGTGTCTACATTATGTTTTTAACCATTACACTGTTCTGTTACGTATTTAACTATTACATTGTTTACTGTCAAAAATTGTTCCATGTAAAACAAGCCCTTGCTTTGTTGACTGTTGTTCAATTGTAAACCGCATCTGAACTCTGGAAGATGCGGGATATAAATGATTGTTAAATAAAAATAAAATAAAAATAGACATCTCCAGACTAGTATTCCAGAACTTGGACATCTAGGAATAGCTTAATGGTTAGAGTGGTGGGCTAGGAATGGGGAAGCCAGGGTTCAAATTCCCCTGTTATCATTGAAATTGTGCTGAGTGCTGGGGATGATGGAATGCTTTCTTCTCTATGCCCTCCGGAAGTTTTTCAGCCAAAATTAACACTTTTGGATGCCCGTTCATGCCTGGAGCAGGTTTAAACTTAGATGGAAATCCAGGGCATTTCTGAGATCAGGCGGGGATGTCCAGATTACTGGAATTGCCCCAGCCACACCTCCATCCTGTCCCTGATCATTCTTGGATGTCCTCAGAGCCGGCTTCTAAAATGGAGACATCTCTGTGCTTTGGACATCTCTATGCCCATTTTGGGAGATCCAAAGCATGAGGACTTCCACAATGACCCCTTTTTATGTTTTTTGTTTTTGGCTATTTTTTCTATATCATATTAGTTCCATTTTTTTTGCTTCTAATATAATTTGGGGGGGGGGGGGTTAATTGTTTTACAATGAAAATTATTTTTCCATAAAGAATGAGCATTGGTTTCTTTCCTGAGGAAGGGTTGGGCATTTGGAAAGGATCCAGCATGGCGGGGAGGCAATGGGGAGCTGGGGGTGGTGATCATGGGGGCTTAGAATTGGGGGTTGGGAGTGTACCAAGGCAATCAGATCTTGGATCAGAGGGGCTGTAGGGATACAGAAGGAGTGCCACACACATCGACACCTTGCATGAATTCTAAAGAATGGGGCAAACTCCCCTCCCCCCATCCATAAGCACCAGGGGCCGCACTAGCAGCAAGCGTTCATCTCCCCATAGAATGGCCCCACTACCAGCCACAAAATCCCATTTGGCTCTCCCTCAATTCAACGGCTCTGTTTAATTTTTTTTGTCCACCTGAACCCATCCCATTACTTTGCAGTAATCACACCTCCCCTTCCCAACATGGAACACCTTTTCTATATTTATCCATGTTTTTCTCCATCCCTTTCAAGAAATGAAGGACAATATTTTATATTGGAATACATTATTTGTGTTTTATTTGTTAAACAAATGGATATAATTCTCTAGAATCAATGTTACTCATGCAAGGAGGGTGGGGAAGAAAGATATGTCCCAGCTAAAAGCTGGTGTAAACCATCCATATGAACAACCCCTCACACAAAGCAGAAGCAAAAACCAAAAGGAGTAGAGAATAGTCCTTTATTAGGAAACATCCCAACATGGCCATGTTTCGGCATGGCTGCCTTCCTCAGGGGACTTATTGCAAGATCTATAGGACCTTAAAGAGATCTTGTGACAAAAGTAAAGGTAAATTCTCATAAGATATTGTGTCAAACAAATCCTTTGTAATGAAAGATCCAAATGTTTGGGAGCTTCAGCAGTGATCCTCACCCTAGTGCTCAGATAGCCCGAGTCATTGTTTGTGTTTTTTTTGTTAAACAAATGAATATAATTCTCTAGAATCAATGTTACTCACTCAATTGAGGGTGGGAGGGAAAGATATGTCCCAGCTAAAAGCTGGACAGAGAACACGGAACCCCTCCCCCCCCCCCCAGTGGAACTCACCAGCATAGCACCATGATTGCAACCACCAAACACTTGTTCCAGTGTATCGCAGGAAATAAATTGATGGCATTCTTTGTATCTACATGGCTTAACTTCATCAGTCCAAGTAAAAAACACCTATGACCAAAGGAACCAATGTATCCTTCCTCTGGTCGATTGTTGCTGGCACATCCTGTAGGAGACAAAGAAAAATAGAAAATTGACATTAGTGAGGGTAGCCTAGTGGTTAGAATGACTGGCTTGGTAATCAAGCAACCAGGGCTTGATTCCTACAAGCACTCCTTGTGGCCTTGGGCAAGTCACTTAACCCTCCATTGCCTCAGAAGAAAGGCCTGGCAATCTTCTTCTGGTCACACTGCCAAGAAAACCCAGGAGCTTCTGGGTCAGCAGGAGTCAGAACTGACTTGAAGGCACATATTACATTTTGCAAGATATACCCCTTCAGATCCCAATGACCCAATAAACACTACATAATGCAAATCAATGTCACAAAATTGTCCCTGTATGTCTTTGTGCAGAACACTCCATAAAGCCATGATGCCTTAACTAAAAGTGTTTTTAAAAGGAACGGAGCCATTCCATGGTGGTCAGTATTACATACATGAGAAGTAATCCTCAGCAACCTTCCATCAGAACTTGTTTCTCCTCATAGCATCTAGAGCAGTGATTGAGTGACAGCTGGAAGATTCAGGCACCGGGTCTGTATCTATGTCATCTGTCATATCATGACTTAGGGCGATGTTATGAGGCATATAACACACAGTGACAATGACATAATTCTTTCATGGAGGAGAGAGGTCACGTGACAGGAGAGCATCATTAAAGGTGCGGAAGAATTGAAGGAAATATCGATACATCGGGAAGATGTCTTACAACTATTAGATAAACTGAAGAGTAGCAAATCACCTGGGCTGGATGGTATACATCCAAGGGTGTTGAAAGAACTGAAATATGAGATTGCAGACCTGCTATTAGTAATCTGTGAACTATCATTAAAATCATCTCTAATACCTGAAGATTGGAGGATCGCCAATGTAACACCAATTTTTAAAAAGGGTTCCAGGGGTGATCCGGGAAACTACAGACCGGTGAGCCTGACGTCAGTACCGGGAAAAATGGTAGAAACCATCATAAAGAATAAAATTACTCAGCATGTAGATAGTCACGACCTAATGGGAGACAGCCAACATGGCTTTAGACAAGGAAGATCTTGTCTTACTAATCTGTTATGTTTTTTGAAGGAGTGAATAAACAGGTGGACAAAGGTGAGTCGGTTGATATTGTGTATCTGGACTTTCAGAAAGCTTTTGACAAGGTCCCTCATCAGAGACTTTTGGCAAAACTAAAGAGTCATGGGATAGGAGGCAGTGTACTATTGTGGATCAGGAACTGGTTAAAAGATAGAAAGCAGAGGGTAGGGCTAAATGGAGAAAGGTGAATAGTGGTGTACCCCAGGGATCTGTGCTGGGTCCGCTGCTTTTTGACATATTCATAAATGACCTGGAAAGTGGAATAACGAGTGAGGTTATCAAATTTGCAGATGACACAAAACTATTAAAAGTTGTTAAAACCCAAGAGGATTGTGAAAAATTACAAGAGGATCTTGATAAATTGGAAGACTGGGCATCAAAATGGCAGATGAAATTTAATGTGGACAAGTGCAAGGTTATGCACCTAGGGAAGAACAACCCAAACTATGGTTACATGATGCAAGGTTCCACATTAGGAACCACCACCCAGGAAAAAGATTTAGGCGTCATTGTGGATACCATGTTAAAACCCTCGGCCCAGTGTGCAGCGGCAGCCAAGAGAGCAAATAGAATGCTAGGTATGATAAGGAAAGGAATGGAAAATAAAACAAAAGATATTATAATGCCTCTATATCGTTCCATGGTGAGACCGCACCTTGAATATTGTGTGCAATTCTCGTCGCCGTATCTTAAAAAGGATATAGCAATTTTAGAAAAGGTTCAGAGAAGAGCCACCAAAATGGTAAAGGGGATGGAAGGATACTCCTATGAGGAAAGGCTAAAAAGGTTAGGGCTCTTTAACCTGGAAAAGAGACGGCTGAGGGGAGATATGATAGAAGTCTATAAATTAATGAACGGAGTGGAACGGGTAAACGTAGATCGATTGTTTACGTTATCAGAATATAGAAAGACTAGGGGACATGCAATGAAGCTACAGGGTAAACTATTTAAGACTAATAAAAGAAAATATTTTTTCACTCAACGTGTAATCAAACTCTGGAATTTGTTACCGGAGGATGTAGTAAAGGCTGTTAGTGTAGCTGGGTTTAAAAAAGGTTTGGACAAATTCCTGGAGGAAAGGTCCATAAACCATTATTAAGAAGTGACCGAAGATATCAATGCTTGACCCAGTACAAGCATTGTGGAACTTGTGTCTCTTGGGGAAACTGCTAGGTACATATGACCTAGATTGGCCACTGTTGGAAACAGAATACTGGGCTTGATGGACCTTGGTCTGACCCAGTATGGCATATCTTATGATCTTATGTTCTTATGTTCATGTGCGTACTGTAATGCTCCTCCAGAACGATGCAAGCAGTGGAAATGGCTCTTTAGTACCCAAAGGTTTGCTCTATAACTCATCTCATTGTGGTGTGTACCTTGCAATACTGCCTCTCAGTTGGCATGCATAGCACAGGCAGGGGATCAGCAGCTATAGCTTGCAACCCTATCAAGCATTCCCTGTAAACAAAACAAAAAAAGTATGATGGTGAATGTGTTAATCCTTATCTGTGCCAATACCCCCCAACCCATGACCCTCAACAAATTTATAAAGCATTGCCATCACCATGTAAACTAAACAACAATTAGTCTGCTGTTATTCCCCCCCCCCCATCCTTCTCCCCATTTGCATATATATAGCGTGAAATGTTTACAGAGGGATATGTCCTCTACTACCATTTCTCTATCAGTTGGAGGTGTAAGACCAACATGGCTGCTATCTATTGCACCCATCATGTTTGGCGTTCCAGCAATATTGAATAATCCAGCCTTCATCTCCCACCACTGTGCCTATTGCTCAGGGTATTGTAAATAGTCACAGACATGTTTTTTGAGTCCCGCAATACCTGGTTGAAATGTCTTGAAAGGATGAATGGTCCATTTCACAGGCTGCCCTAACAGTATTCTGGAATGATTTGTTGTCCAGGAAATGTAAGATACTGATTAACTTTGCAAACCCAATTATGAGATGTCCAAGAGCTCTGACAGGAACTAGATCACTCTTGATTTCTTCAGAGGGACACAAACAATAGGTATGCAGTACATGTTTCTCTGATAGTCTCTCTATTGCTGCTCTTTTTTGATATATGCACTGCCTTGCCTATCTGCAGGACCTCATGATGATGGTTTGAGCCTGCTCTTCTCTCCTTCTCTCTTTGGCTTGGTTTTTCTGGTCTCTGTTTTTCCATCTGTCTGCTCTTTCAACTCAGCTCCAGCATGCTTATTTCCCAGTCTTGCGAATAGAAAAAGAAGTTGGAGATAACTTACACCAGTAAGAAATATTTTCAATTTTTCTCTAGTGCAATAATCCTTCCAGGCACAGTGGGGCAAATTAAAGAGTTGGTGGGAGTCCTCACTTCTTGCCAGCAAAACAAAAAGAAGAGCAATGGGGCTAATTAGAGTCAGGGGGAGTCCCCCTCTCCTGCTGGCAAAGATTGTCTGAAGGTTGGAGAAGGGTTGAAGGGAGGGGGAAGAGCATAAAGATTTGCCTGAGGGAGTGGGGTTGAATGGCGAGGGTGGAGCATCATGGCAAGAGAAGGAAAGGTGAGCTGCAGAGCATTTTATTTATTTATTTAGACAGTTTTGTATACCACCTTATCCTTCAATCAAAGTGGTCACAACACAATTGGGGGATAAATTTAACACGAGGGGATATGAGACACATACACTAATAGAAACACATAAAAACATAACACATAAAAGAAAGGGTGGCATAAGAGGAAGAAAAATGCTGACGAGGGGAGGGGAAGGGGAAGAGCATAAAGAAGAAGAGAGGTGAAAGGCAAGAGTGGAAGTACAGGGAGATGAGAGGAAATGGGAAAGAGCAAAGTGGGGCAGAGAAGGTAGGGAGTGTGCAAGAAGGGTGAGGGCAAGAGAAGGGAAGGGGTACAAAGATGTGGCAAGGAAAGGAGGCAGAGTGCAATGTGGCAGGAGAACAAGGGAAGGGAGAGTGGCAAAAGGTAGGAAGGGGGAATAGTGCAAGATGGTGAAAGGGACAGGCAGTTTATGTAGGGGACTGGGATTTTACATCCATGGACACCCACACCCAACACACTACTACATCACCTCAATACACACGCCCCATGTACATACACACAGCCCCTGAGACACAGTACCAACACAAACACCTACAAAAAGGGACTGCTACTTCTGGAGAGAGATCTGCAATTGTATTTACTTCTGGGAATTTTTCTAAATCTTGGTAAAAAAGGAATTCTTTAGATTAAAGCTGATTAATCTGTGAATCCAGTGTATTTGTTAAATCAGTCAGGGCCTAATATCAGCAAAGAGCTTTTAGTTAAATTAAAAACTCAACAGGTAGCTTTCAGTTTAAGTTTAAAACCCAGCAGAGAGCTTCTAGTTTAAATTTAATACTCAATCAGGGCCTAGCAGCAACAAAGAGCTTTCAGTTTAAATTTAAAACACAGCAGAGAGCTTTCTGGTTAAATTTAGAACCCAAGACTCCCTCTATCCAAGCAAGAGCTATGTGAATCACCCAGGAATTTGGTCACAGATTACCTTTGAAGCACAGGACAGAGTACTGTGTAGCAGCCAGCTGTTAATAAGTCTTCTTTCCCTCCCTCCCTCCCTCTCTGACACCCACCCACCCCTGGGATAATCATAGCTTTATAGGTGCTTAAACCTCTTAAAGGAAAGGAGGTGCCATATTCACTCTCAGGTGCAGCTGTTTATCCTCATCAGGCACACATTAAGGACCTGAGATTAATTAATTAAGCTTCAGGTGAACAAAGTTCATTAAACGTATTACATATAATTTTATTAGTGTAAGTATCCCCAGTAACCCTTAAAAAGTAAAGAACTTAAATACTAAACATAACCTTAAAACTAAGATGCAGACAGCAGTCCAGCAGTGAGATGGAGGTTTTCCAGTCTTTTGCATTGAGTGTCACATGTATGATTTTCTCCCAGTTCGTGAGGGGTCTTACATGTGCACTAGATGCAAGGAGTTCCTTGCTCTCAGGAAACAAGTCCAATCTCTGGAGGCTAGAGTAGCAGATTTGGAGGACATAAGGAAGACAGAGAGGTACATAGATGAGACCTATAGGGATAAAGTACTGAAGTCCCACCTCAAGTCTGGCAGCATCCCTGTTGCTACGGAGGAGAGAAGTCACGTGACAGGAGAGCATCACCCTGGTGCAGCAGGATGTGATCCTGTAGCTAGGACCTGTCCTCCAGGTGATGCAAAACCCTCTTGCACCAAGGAGGATTCTCCAGGGCATGTGCCCACAAGGGAAGGGTTAGGACAGTCGTTGTAGTTGGTGATTCAATCATTAGCCATGTAGATAGCTGGGTGGCTGGGGGACATGAGGATCACATGGTAACATGCCTACCTGGTGCAAAGGTAGCGGATCTCACGCGACACCTAGACAAGGTCTTAGATAGTGCTGGGGAGGAGTCCGCTGTCTTGGTACATGTCAGTACCAATAACATAGGAAAGTGTAGTAGGGAGGTTCTGGAAGCTAAATTTAGACTTTTAGGTAGGAAGTTGAAATCCAGAACTTCCAGGGTAGCATTCCCCGAAATGCTTCCTGTTCCACACGCAGGACCCAAAAGGCAGGCAGAACTCTGGAGTCTCAATGCATGGATGAGACAATGGTGCAAGGATGAGGGTTTTGGATTTGTTAGGAACCCAGGAACATTCTGGGGAAAGGAGGGGCTCTTCTGAAGGGATGGGCTCCATCTTAACCAGGACGGAACCAGGCTGCTGGCATTAATCTTTAAAAAGGAGATAGAGCATCTTTTAAACTAGATAATAGGGGAAAGTTGACAGTTGCCCAAGAGTGCATGATTCGTTACAATGTATCCTTGAAGGATATTAGCAAAAGTTTGAAGTTAGGGCAGAGTGGTTCCAATAAAGACAAAAGTAGCCCAAATGCCCTTGAGTACAGAGCAGACAGAGCTTAAAGATTCCAAATTACCCCTTCCTACCGATAGATTAATATGAATAAAATACAGTCTCTAAAATGCTTGTATGCAAATGCTAGAAGTCTAAAAAAACAAGATGGAAGAGTTAGAATATATAGCACTAAATGACAGGTTAGATATGATTGTTATCTCAGACATAGTGGAAGGAGGATAACCAGTGGAGCACTATGATACCTGGGTATAAACTATATCGTAATGATAGAGAAGATCAAATTGGTGGAGGGGCTGCGCTCTATGTTAGAGAGGGCATTGAGTCACAAAGGATTAAAGTTTTGCAGGAAACAAAACTCACTGTAGAATCTCTATGGATTGAAATTCCATGTAAAAAGGGAAAAGGGAAGGCGATAGCAGTGGGGGTGTACTATCGACCGCCTGGCCAGAATGAATAAATGGAAGATGAAATGCTCAAAAAAATCAGGGAAGCTAACAAAAGTTACAGCACAGTAAAAATAATGGGTGATTTCAATTACCCCGGTATAGACTGGGTCAGTGTCACAGCAGGACATGCTAGGGAGATAAAGTTTCTGGATGAAATAATTGACTGCTTCCCCTCTGGTCAGTTCATGAACCAGCTACTCCAAGAAGCAATTTTGGACCTAGTCCTTAGTGGGACACAAGATCTGATGCAAGAGATAAGGGTGTTAGGGCCATTTGGCAATAGTGAGGATTGTGGAAATTTGCAAGAGGATCTTGATAAATTGGAAGGCTGGGCATCCAAATAGCAGATGATTTCTCTATTCTTTTCATTGATCCTACAAAGCCTTATTCAATTTCATAAATTGATTTACTGAAAAAGGAGAAAAGGATCTTGGTGCCTATCTACCATCAAAGCAAGAAGCTGTCTGAAATACAGAACATTACTTCTAAAAAATCCTTTATAGTCCATTTATTCAATGTTCTTTACATAACACATAAAATCAATCTTGTCATATCATCTCTATATTCCATAGCCTCCAGGATCTCTATAAATAATTTCACAAAAGTGTGTCTGAATCTCATTGAAATACAGATAAAACATTTTTATATAACTTATCTGCACAGTGCAATGGCTAGATCCCACCATCTTGAATGCTGAATAGTGAAGCAAATGGGAGTCTATGGTATGTCACGAGACAGGTTCTGAGTCCCTGATGCAGTATAATCAGGGGCGGCTCTATAATGAGATGGTGGCCTCAGGAGGAAACTTTTTGGAGGTGGAAAAAAATGCCCCCAAAAAAGACCATTTCACACAGCCTTCAAAATTTAAAAACAAACAAACTGCAGGACAAGCTGCTGCTGCTGCTTGGCAGTGGCAGATGATAATTTACTTTGTGCTTTTTAAAGATGTTGCATATTGGCTGCATATAGAGATCAGAGAGGGAAGAACCTTGAGGAATGCCTTGTTCCTGTTTGAAGGTCGAGGAGGTTGCTGTGCCAATCTGTACCTTCTGAGTGTGGTTGGTGAGGTATGACTTAAATCACTGTATCACTGTGCTGTGTAGGCCAATATGTTGTAATATTGAGATGAGTAGTCTATGGCTAATGCTGTCAAAGGCAACAGCAATGTTGAGGAAAACAAGTATGAAAGTTTGTTTACTGTTGTTTAGGCCACATAAGAGTCTATTCATTAATGTTAACATCAATGTTACCATCACTTGCTGGATCGTCCACCACCACTGGCCCCGATTGTACTTTGGGAGAGGAAGCAGGAGCTACTAACGCCTCCTGTTCCCCACACCAAGAACAATCAGGAGGCCAGCAGGACTGAATTTAACAAGAGCATGCTGCAGGTGTTCCCGTGCCTGGTGAGCCCGCCCCTGAGGGCCTCACCAGAGGGCCTTTTGGCATGGCCCTTAGGCATGGAAATTAGGTGCAACAAAACAAAAGGTATGTTTGGTACACCAGCCATTTAAACTCCCCTTATCAGACCATATTGCTCTTTGTAAGATTTCAATTTGCAACATAACCCTGTAAAAACCTTATTGAGACATTACTGTCCTATTTCACTGCTTTTCACTGTCTGCAAGGACTCATGCTGCAAGATTCTCCTGTTAAAGTCTCTGTTTGCTACATTGTTTTACATCACTGCTGATCTATTCTGCAAGGTTAAAAGCCCATTCTTGCTACATTGTTTTATATCCATTCTGCAAGATATAACTCTGAAAGATACTCCTGGAATAGCCTCATTGATTCACCATTGTTTTATATAACTTAAAAAGGCAAATTACAACATTGTTCATATTATCATCCTTATCCTCCTTTTAGCTCTCCTGACCATTTCCCTTCAACCAGCTAAAAATCAACACTATCAAATACCTGTTATAAAATACTGCCATAGGCTCAACCCTTCGTTCCACTATCATACTACACCATACAACAACCATAAACACCACCCTCAAATATTAATATATATAAACTCTCCACACAGCAACACTCCCTACAGCAGCATGCAATCAGAACATATCCTATAAAATGTATCCTATTGAATACTAGATCAATAAGAAACAAAATCCCGGCCATCCTAGACTTAATTAACAATAACAAACCAGATCTACTCTGCTTAACCGAAACATGGCTAACTGACTCAGACTCAGTTCTAGTTAGTCAACTAATGTGCCTAGAATACAACCTATAACTATGTCCAAGGACAGACAAACGCGGAGGAGGAGTACTAATTCTAGCTAAAAAGGACCTACAAACTAACCTCCACTTAAGTAAAAGAATTCAAGGCATGGATGTCATAAGTAACAGGGCGCGGGCAGGGTCCCGGCGCCCGTGCGTAACCGGGTGCCCGGCCCGGCGCGGGACCCTGCATGCGCTGGCGGCAAGGCGGGGGGGCGCGCCAGTGAGGGGACGCTGTGCGCGTCATTTAAAATGATTGGCTCCGCTCGGGGTTGATCTGAGCGGAGCCAATCAACGAGTTGAGATGCGCATGTGCTCTGGAGTCCGTGCCGGGTCCGGAGCACATGCGATCGGGCGGTTGGAGAGACAGCCCACCCGCCCACCCATTATGACAAAGGTGGGGGGGGGAATGATGGGGTGTTGCAGCTGGGGGGGGGGTTTGGGCGGGATCCCGGAGGTTTCCGGGATCCGGAGCTTTAGGCGACTTGGGGTGGGGGCGGGGTGCCCTCGTCCCAGACAACCCCTGGAAGACTTTAGCTAGTAATATGGCGAAGTTGGATAGGGGTGGTAGGAACTTGGCCGTTGGTGGGACCATGGCCGGAGTGGAGGCGTGGTCACTTTGCTAATTGCATGGCTGGCGACACATCGCTCCGCTGGGGTTTGGTTGTATCTGTATTTACGGTTTAATGTTAATTTGTTTGTTTGGAATTAAAGCTGCGACCAGTTGTTACCATAGAATTGTTGTCTGTGGTTTGTTTCGGGGGGGGGGAGGGGGGCCAGAAGGGGGGTTGGGGAGATGGTGGTAAGTGGAGTGGGCGCAGGGTCCGGCTACCCGGTTGCTATTGAAAACAAATACATCTCAATCACACTAATCTATAGACCTTCCTCAACTAACCATGGCAACTTATCATGCATATTAGAATCAGCATGTGCATCAAATCTGCACAAATCTCACATGATACTGGGTGACTTCAACCTGCCATCCCTTCATAGCACACAAGAATCTCACTTTAAAAATGCCATGACAGACATAGGTTTCCAACAAGTGGTACTAATACCAACACATCGAAAAGGAAATACATTAGACCTAATCTTCCAACCTCATAATATAATACAAGACTACCAATATTCTACACCTAGATCATTCTCTCTACCATGGTCATTTCACTTTCATTAGAATTCACTCTTCCAGCAAATCCCTTACATCCCAAATCCATGGAACATACTGAATTTAAAAATAAATTTAAAGCATTTAATAAAGAAACTTTTCTGAATGATACCCTTCCCCATTTAGACCCAACCACCAATAACCTAGATGAAGCCCTAATAAATTGGAACACTACCATTGCAAAGGCTGCATTAGCCCCACTATTCCACAACAAAATAAACCAGAAAGAATCCAAAATATGGTATACCTCACAACTAAGAAGCTTAAAACAAAAACTGAGGAAAATTGAAAAACAAATGGAGACACACAAGGTCTGATTACGACAACAAGCTATACATGGAAACACTCAAGTAATATAAAGAAGCTATAAATAATAGAAAAAAAGAATATTATGCCACACTGCTTTCTAAAGCCCTTAATAGGCCAAGGGAGTTATTTAATATTGTCAAATCCCTAACAAAAACACCCAACCCTGACGTAGAACAACTCCCAATCAATCCACAAGCATTAGCCAATCACTATATAGAAAAACTTAAACCTGTTAAAATGATGATACAAATCTTAAACTGCGTCAGTCCATACTCAGAGGAATCCAGTCTTCACAACTGTGAATTGTGAACCACATTTCATACCACAGACATGAAACACCTTAAAAATATAATCACTAACATCAATACAACTACATCCTCCTCTGACCCCTGCCCGGTCAGTTGGCTTAAAGCTGCAAATGACGAGCTCTCCCCAACTATTTTGAACATAGTAAACCAATCCTTAATACAAGGCCATATTCTCCCCCCACCTTCACGAGCTCACCTTGAGCAGACACGCCACGCTGCTTTCTTCTTCTTGGGCCCCTCACTCTGGAATTCTCTTCCTTCCTCTCTCCGTCTAGAGCCTTCCTACCAACACTTCAAAAACCTACTTAAAAGTCACTTGTTCCAACAGGCGTATGATCTCCCCTCCCAGTAGTCCTGTCTAATTGTTTTGTTTGTCTTTGCTTACCCATGGTTTGTCTGGTTTGTCTATTGTTTGTTTTGTTCTGTGACCTCTTTGGTCCTTCTTTTCTTTATTTTTAATGGATTTCCTTTCCTTTTTAACGCTTTTATTTATATTATTTTATTGTAAACCGCCCTTACGTTTCGACAAGGGCGGTATATTAAATGTAAATAAAGATAAAGATAAAGATATGCTACATGAGTTAAAACAAACCATAATCCGTCCAATTCTAAAATCGAACTCAACCGATAAAAGCCATCCCAGCTCTTACAGACCCATCTCTAGCCTGCCCTTCTAGCCAAGGTTATTGAAAAAGTAGCACAGCTTCAACTGCAAGATTTCATTGAGCTAAATGCACCACTTGACGATCAACAGCATGGTTTCATAACTTATCATAGTGTGGAGACACTCATGCTTACATTTATGGACAGGCTCATACGTGGCTTGAATAACAGCAAACAAGCCTTCATTTTAATATTTTTAGACATAGACTCGGCCTTTGACTGCATAAACCACAGCATACTCATATCAAAAGACTACAACAGATTGGATTACACAGCACTGTAATACAATGGTTTATTTCATACTTAACCAACAGAACACAACAGGTACGTAATGGTTCAGCTACATCAACAACATTCAAACAAGAACAAGGAATTCCTCAAGGTTCTTCACTCTCTGCCCTTCTATTTAATTTATATATACAACCAATATGCAGCATCTTTAAAAAAAACACAAGATGAATTATCACCTCTATGCAGTTATATAATGATGTATCATCCCATAGATGTCACATACCCTGGAAGTGTTATACGTAACTCGAAATCAAAAGTTCACTCCCCCGTCAACATTCCACGTAAATGACTTTGAACTGACAATAAAAAAATGAAGTTGAATATCTTGGGATTATACTAGATCAGTCTCTAAACATGATCTCTCATATAAAAGCCATCACAAAAACCATATACTTCAAACTATGAAAGGTGCAACACCTCAGACCCTTACTAGACAGTTCCAATTTCAGAATGGTCTTACAGGCTCTCATAATGCCCCACCTAGATTACTGCAATAGCATCCTACAAGGTCTGCCCAAGAAAACCATCCAACAACTGCAGGTAGCGCAAAATCTAGCAGCACGCATTATTCATAAGACACACTACTTCGACCATATCACACCTCTTCTTCACAACTTGCACTGGTTGCCTATTGCATCCAGAATAAAATATAAATACATAATGGTAGTGTTCAAATTACACAATAAAATATCTCAATCACACCTTAATTCCCTCATCAGCCTATCCGAAAACACAAGAACCAGAAGAAACAGCTCACAGAATACATATACAATACCTACCCACATTTGAAACACCAATCACACCACCAGCACTAGAGCCTTTACATACATCGCTGTAGTACTCTGAAATGAGCTCCCAGACAATTTGAGAGCAATAAAGGACTTACAATCATTCCAAAAACAGCTCAAAACCCATCTGTTTATCAAATATTATGGTGCCTCCTCCGACAGTTAGTAACACTATATAACCTAAATAGCTATTCCCTTTCCCCTATCTATGTCAACTCGTAGATAAACAAGACTCATTACCTTCCTGTCCCACACCATTACCCCCTGGCCCACCCAATTGTACATAGTTAATGTATTGTAGTTATGTTATAAACTCTGCTAGTAATCTAAATTGATCATTATTCAATGTAAAGTTCATTGTTATGTTATATGTAAACCACCACTGATCTCTGGAAGAGATGGGTCGGTAAGAGTGAGGAAGGTTTTTGTCTGTCACATTAGATTTAAGAACTGGACTTATGGTAGCTTGTTTTAGGTTCTAAGTACATGTTTATTATTTCTAAGATAATAGGGGAGAACTCGTCTTTTGTGGCTTTAATCCAGCTGACCAGGCAAGGGTCAGAGGGAGAGGTAGTAGTATTGATATTTGTGATTATGTTTTTGAGGTGTTTATTTCTATGTAGTGGAATGAGGTCCAAGTGACTTGGCTGTGAGGTTTAAAGTCATTTGATTGTCGAATGGGGGAGATGAGTGATGTACCATCATTGTTTATAGGAGTAGGTTTTTCCATGTAATAGTTGGCTAAAGTTTGAGGGTTGATGGAGGGTTGTTCAATATCAGGATTGGGTGTTTTCGTTAGAGATTTGATTATAGAGAATAGTTCTCTCTTGGCCTGTTGAGGGATTTAGTAAGAAGAGTAGTATGATTTTCTTTTTTTTTGCTGTTGATGGCTTCTTTATATACCTTATGTGTGGTCATGTATAGCTGGTTGTCAGTTTCAGATCTTGTATATCTCCATTTATTTTCTAATTTTCTAATTTTCTCAGTTTTTGTTTTAATCTCACAAGTCGCCAGCCCTGGACATCCAGGGCCGGCGACTGCCCACTGCCCATCTTAACTCTGCCCCCGATGTGCCCCTTCCCTGCCCCATCTAACTTCCCCATACAACAGGTGGGGAGGTTAGACGCTGGTGGGGAGGGAACCAATAGCGGGGATGGACGTCCTGTTGGGACAGAATTGGGCCCTTAGCAGACTGAAAATCACTGCAAACTGGTTAAGTGCTGGGACCTCTCTTGCCCCACCCACAATCCAACCCAGTGCTCTCCAGACAGTGCCAGGACACTTAGAGGCAATATTTAGTGGCAGCATCTGGTTAGTGCTGCTGAATATTTCTCTCTGTGGGGCTTATCTGGTTAGTAGGTTCTGTTAACTGGAGAAACCATTTTGAATATCGGCCTGCATGTTTTTAGTTTGTTCTTAAATTTATTATGAGCTGATTTGGATTGAAGTTCGAGCAGCATGGCATTTCAAAATTCAGGCGCAAGGCACACAAATGCAGCCCGATATATAGTTTCAAAACAAATCCACAATGGATTTCAAGATGAGCTTAGAAGAGCGAAGAACTCTAGGGGGAACATATGGAATGAGATGGTCAGCTAAATAGAGGGACTGATTAGTATAGAATTTGTGGTTTGCCAGTTACAGAATTTTTGATTTTGATCGATAACTAGAAGCCAGTGTAAATCTATCAATTGTCATAATCATGAAGGACTTATGAGTTGTATTTTGAATGATTTGTAATATTTTGAGGGAGTTAAGAGATAAGCCATTATATAGAGCATTGCAATAGTCATTTAGAATTAATATATCACTAACTGAATGAATCCTACGCAAGGCAAACAAAACTGATTAACAAGAGAGAAATTCCAAGGTGGAATAACTTCCCTGGATGGTTTTTTTCAGTGGGCACAGAGCACGGATGAGGCAGTGGGACCCGAGGATATTCCCTGCAGCCCGACCCTAGCCTTAGGTGGCAGGATCGGGGGTCGGCTTGCGGGGAAAACCTTTGTTAAGCCAGCGGCCGGGATCATGACTTTACAATGGAGCCGTGGTGCCATGACATTGGATGCTATGGTGCCACGACTCCATTGTAAAGCCCTGACTGAGTTAGTCGGGCTTTTCCTGTATGTGCAGGCTGGGCTGAATCACAGTCGCAGCCTGCACGTACAGGGCTGTTCACGATTCTGGTCCCGCAGAGCTAGACGTGTCCCGCGGGATCAGAATCGCGACTCCCTCTGTATGTCCGGTTCAAACTGCTTATACAGAGGGGCTGTACATCTGGGATAGAATGAGCCTATAAGTGGATAAGTGGCCATATAAGTTAGGTCAATAAAAAACTGTCCTAACGTTTCGCGATTTGACTTTGAGAGAGCAGCTGAATATCGCTGCTTTCAGGATAGACACACTGGTCAGTGCTGACAACGGATATTCAGCGCTGAAGGATATCCAGACTTCTGGTGCTGAACAACTGGTTTCAGTTTGCCCATGGTGGATAAGTGTTTTAAAACTACTGACTGCTGCAAGCTGAACATCAAACCCTTGATTCATTCAGACAGCTTATGATTTGATTAAGTAGGTTATATTGGAGTCAGCTATTACTATCCTTCCTTACTATTTCTTTCCTTTGATTTTTTTGTTAACAACCTTAATGTGCCAGAATCTCAAAAGGCAGTACAGCAAACAAATAAAATAGAATAGTATAAACGTTTGATCATTCCTCCAGATTTCTGTGATTGTTCAGTGTCTTTTCTACTCCATTTAGAGTGCCATCCTTTTGCAGGTCTTTTTATCATCTGCAAAGAAACCTAAAACTTTCTTACTAAGCTCTTTGCAATATCACATATTCAAATACTGAACAGGACTGGGATCCACAGCTAAGCCCTGAACAATTCTGTTGATAACTTCTTTATCCTTGAAATGAATTCCAGGTACCTATAGTCTTTGTTGCCTATCACTCAACCAGTTTGTAATCTGGTTTACCACCTTAAGCCCCACTCTCAAGCAACTCAGTTTATGTGCAAACCCCCTTCATGGAAGAGTACCATACGGAGTGGTGGAGTAGCCTAGTGGTTAAAGCAGTGAAGCCAGGGTTAAAATCCCACTGCTGTTCCTTGTGATCATGGGCAAGTCACTTAACCTTCTATTGCTTCAGGTACAAACTTAAGAGTGCAAGCCCCCCAGGGACAGGAAAAATATCAACTGTACCTGAATGACTCACCTATTGGAAAGGTATAAGCTAAATAATTACTTAGTCAATTAAACTGATCAGATTTGGTTGATGTGATCTTCTTCCAGTCAAACAATATTATGTATTTATTGTATTTATTTATTGAATGGTTTTATATACCACCTTTCTGCAAAATCAAAGCAGTTTACAAATAACTAGTAAGGAACCGTTACATCTTAACAAATTTCAACAGGTAACATCAGAGTATAAATTAGCAAGTTTGCACCTGATCAGTTTGTATAAGTAGATGTTTTTACAAGGACTTTCATTTTTATATCTTACGGGTAATTCTAATAGTGAAGCAAGGTCTGATCCCAGAAGAGTTACCTTACCATGAATGTAATTGATAAGGCAAAAGGGAGAGGGGGGTATAGGAGTGAGAGGAGGTCAGTGTTGTGTACTTGACGGATTGGTGTGTCAGTGTTAGGTAGGGAAGAGATTTTACGTTATGATGAATTGAAGTGTCCACTAATTTTTCCTTTAGTATTGATGTCAATTAATTTACCCACTGTTGAGATCAGACTGACTGGACTGTAGTTACAAGCCTCCTGTTTTGTTTTATTTTTTATGAAGAAGGACACTGTCTGCTTGTTTCCAGATCTCTGGAACCACTCCTGTTTCCAAAAATCGATTGAACAGAACTGTCAGTGGAACTGCCAGAACTTTTCTAAGCTCCATTAATATTCTAGAATATATCCCATCTGGTCCCATTTCTTTGTCTACCTTCAGTCTGGCTTTGTTGAACTATTTGTGTCTACGAAGGGTGTAGTCAGAAATAAAGCATCAAAGGTGGGCTGTTTGTGAAGGGGATTATCTTTGATGTGCAGTACAGCTCATAAGGGAATGAAGGGAAAGGCAAACTTCTGCATACAGACGAAAACCTCTATAGAAGATTCTCTACCATATTATTTTAAATGCAAACAAATTGCTTTCTAAACATTATTTCAAGATTTGCTTTCATAATTTGTTTCCATTTCCTTCCTATGGAGTTGGAAAGTGTTAAATGTTTCTCATGATATATACAGGAGACATAGAATTACAGGCATGCATATTTAGCAGGCCTGCTCTTGATTTTCAGCAGATATCACAGCATGTTCATGATAAGTGTGCTTTGTCTGCACAGTTCCTTATGGTGGTGATACTGTATCAGAACAGTGCCTGTGTATCCAAAAAGATATAATGATGGTCATGTGTATTGGAATGAAACCGATAACACAATATTAGGCCAATGTAATAGAGATGCTGAGTTTATTACACTGTTTTATTCTTAATTTAGTGCCCTATTTTGTGAGCTAAATGCTACTCTTGATTTAATAAACCTTTTAGTGCATAATAAAGGCGTGTTTAGAACAGGAGAAAATTGCACACTATCAAACCTTGAAAATCCCATGGCAAATGAAAGAATTAGGTGTGGCTCCCTCTTGCAGGGAGGTACATTGAAGTTAGAAGTGCTTAATGCTGGAAAATCTGAAGGCACATTTTAGATAGTACATGGAGATCAGAATTAAGATGTCAAGGACAGGACATACTCAGTTCCGACAGTATTTATAAACGTCTGTACTAAAGGTGGAGCTCTTTCTAAAACACATAGAAGGAAATGCAGGAATGCACAAGGATTTATATCCACATGCAGTAGGAGAAGCCGTTTGAGAAATTTGCACAAGTTCAAAATCATTGGAGGACACTCAACAACTTACACGTTTAAGTGCTGGCATTTCACAACTTGTGCACGTAAATATTAACTAGTTTCATCAGTGTCTAGATGCATTTGCCAAATAGTTAATCGTTAATGTCCTGAAATTAAATCCAACAAAATCTACTGCAATTTGGTTTACAGGAAATTCTATCACCCCAGATACATCACCATTAGTTTTGGGTAAACTCATTGTATTACAAAATAGTTTGGTCATATTTGGCATTCTCCTTGATAAAAATTGTCTTTCGACAAACAAATTCCTCAGTTAGTGAATTCTTGTTTTATTTTGCTTAGATGTATGCATGCAATTACGGCATTCTTGAATCTCAAAGATTTGCAACTGTTTGTACATGCTTTAGTACTGACAGATTATTGTAATTCACCATACAAAGGGATAAACCTTCACTGGCTCCCAATTCAATCCAGAATAAATCACAACTTGATTATCACTACATTTAAGACATTAAATACAATGGTCCCAGTCTCTTTAACAAAACTTATCATTAAAGACACATCCCAAACTGCGCTACGGAGAGGCCACACGAATAAAATTAGGATCCCGAAAGATTTCACAACTACCAAAAAAACAACTAATAAAAAAGCGTTTTCTCATGCAGCTCCCACCCTATGGAACTCCCTCCCCGAAGAAATAAGAGCACTAAATGATGCAAAGGAACTCCGCAAGAAATTAAAAACATATTTATTCATCTCCCATTTCGGCAAACTAGAAAATACCTTACCACTAGCAGGAAATGGTTAATAGCGACCTCAGGGTACACCAACTCCAATTTTTCTATCTAACTACAATTAAAGTTGATTAAATAACTATTTGTAAATCCTGTAAATAGATATATGTAAATAGTTCAAAATATGTAAATAGTTAATTGTTATTTAACAAATTATTTACCATATTTAGTCCAATCATGTTTAATGTATTTAGCAAAATTGTACCTAGTTAATTAATGTTTCATGTATTTAGCAAAATTGTACCTAGTTAATTAATGTTTCATGTAAAACAGACCTGTTAATCTGTTCATTCCTTGTTCACTGTAAACCGCACCTGATCTGTGGAAGGTAGCGGTATATAAGCAACTGTTAAATAAAATAAAATAAATAAATAAATAAGACTTGCTTTTCAGTAAATTTATAAACTCATATGCAGTTAATACACATTTTTACATGCGTATTTGGGGCTTGCTTTATAAAGTGAAGTACCGTGTATCTCAATATAATCATGGTAGTTATGCTTTTTCTAGAGCAGGTACAAATACCCTTGCCTAGATTGTTCAGAATCACATGTAAGTTATAATTTTGTATAACTTATGCACATAAATTTAGGCCCTGCCTGCACTCTGCTAAAGGTCTGCCCCTGTGCACAACTAAACTGAAAGCGCGATAGGATTTACGTGCGTGCTTACAGAATAATGACTCCATAAAGTGGATACTTAAGAGCCCATTCACGCATGCAAGTCCTTTAAGATAGGCATAATTAGCATACAACATTCCCCCTCATCTCTTATAAAACCAGCTTCATATTGTTCAAAAGTACGATCATATAACTCCACTTCTCATTGAACAACCTTGGCTTCCAAAATCTTTTCATATTAGGCTCAAGATAATTATAATGACACACAAGGCACTATATCAGGGTATTCCATCATAGCCAACTTTTTGATTCTTAATACACTACAATACAGTCATCATTCCTAGAAATATAATCATCTCGCTCTTACCTCTTTAGCCATAGCAAACCTTGAGAGAACTTATCATTCTATGCTTTTCTATTTGGCTCCTTTACTTTGAAATAATCTTTTCCATTGTCTAAGACTAGAATCTAATGGGCTGATATTCAAAACCTTTAGCAGCTGGCCAGCCAGTGGCAGGCCGGCTAGCTAAGGGTTCAGGCTGTGATACTCAGTGGCACTATAAACCATTATTAAAAGGGACCCGGGCTATCACTGCTTGACCCAATACAAGCATTGAGGAACCTATGTCTTTTGGGGATACTGCTAGGTACTTATGACCTAGATTGGCCACTGTTGGAAACAGGATACTGGGCTTGATGGACCTTGGTCTGACCCAGTATGGCATGTCTTACGTTCTTATGTACTCCCTGGCATTTGTAGGTCCTTTACAGGATATATTATGGGGGATATCCTCCTTAATCCACCCTAGTTCATTTCTCCCTACAAATTTAAATGAGGTAAAGATAGCATCCTCTGTTGTTAATAGCAGCATCTACACATCTAAGTTTGCAAAATGACTCACATGCACATGTAAATGTCAATATCAAATAAAGTAGAATCTATTGGTAAAATAACTGGATGCCATCGGCATAATAATGGCCAGTGTATGATGATCCTGAATTAGGGTGGCAAGAGGACTTAAAAATAAGGAGGAGTGGCCTAGTGGTTGGGGCAACTTGCCTTGGGCCACAGGGCTGAGGGTTCAAATCCTGCTGGAGGACAGCAACCCTGGGCCAGAGGGACTGGGGTTTCTAGTCCCACAGATGCTCCTTGTAGCCTTAGGTAAACCACTTAACCCTCCATTGCCTCAGGTACAAAAAAAAAGCCCCTGTAAATTGTGAGCCCTTTGGGGACAAGGGAAATACCATACCTGAATGTACACTGCTTTGATCCAGTGAAAAGCATTGCTGAATGGGACCAAGAATGATCCCTGCAGCACCCCACAGGGAAGGAAATACTGATCCAAATATGAAGAGATCCACTGTACTTTAAGGAATCTAGGAATGAAATAAACCAATTTAGGTAGTACCTGCTATTCCCAGTCTCATAAGAGACTGATGGTCAATTAAATCAAACACAGCAGCAAGACCTAATGAGACAAAAAAAACCATAATTTCCTGCATCAAGAATAGTGTGTTTATCATTTACAAAATATACCAAAACTATCTTGGTACTGAGTCCTTGGAAAATGCCAGATTGTCTTGGATGCAAAGAGTTCATGTTTTCCACATGGTCTAAAAGCTAAGAAAAGACCACCTTCTCTGTTCCCTTTGATATAAAAGGTATATTGAATACAGGGTAGAAACTAGATAATAAAACTGGGTCTAAATTTTGACTTTTAAGAATGGGGTGCACTATTGCTTCTTTCCATGTATCAAGAGTGTTACCGAGGTTAACACTAGTACTTATCATAGTACATATAGAAGACTATAAACTGAGTGCTGGGTTCTTCATTAAGTGAGCTGGTAAAGGGTCAGCTCGAGATGTCGAGTTATTCATTGAAATAAGTATTTTGTCAAGATAGAAATCCGAGACAAATTTAAGAGCCATCCAAGCACTAGATTGGGAAAGCTGAATGACTGATCAACCTGAGTCAAATCCATAGGATCAGTTATCTTTGTAAGTACAGTAGAAGATGAAACTACTTGATTTACATTAGTACTCATTATTTCATGACATACAGTGTAAGGATCCTTTCAGGGCCCTCATTAGTCCAGCATACTCTTGGTTCAGGTCCATACCACCTTAGCCTAGTTAGAAGGTGCATGCCATTCTATTGTATCACCTCCACTCCCTTGGCATAAATATTAAAATCTCCTACAATTAAAAGGTTTGCATACTGTGAGGCAGAGAAAGTTTATCTAGTGATGAACTTGTTGAAGATGCTGGACAGTAAATTAAAAGTATCTGACTAATTGGATGAGAATTAAATTTGAAGTAAAAGAACTTCTGAATATATTAAGGTGGGGAAGACAATTCTTTCACAGAAATTCTGTATGAGAATGATATTGTCACACTGCCACCACCGTTTCTCAGTTATCTAGTCAGAGAAAGAAAATAATACCCAAGGATGCAACACTGATTTAAATAAACAGACACCTGGCTTAAGCATGTTTCTCTGATACATGAAAAATGCAAATTGTTATCAGTAATGGAATCATGCTCTGTTTTGCATTTGCTTCTACTAGAGACATTGCCAAGTAAAATGTAAAAAGACAGAAAAATGACAAAATATACTGATACAGAAGTTGGTCCAGAAGCTACCTCAGGAGCCACCCAAAGAAGCACATCCTGTCCCTTCTGCATGCGCCCATGCGCCCTCGGTGCATGCTGCAGCAGTGCAACACAACCGAGTCTCTTTAACGTAACGTAAATATTGGCAGCGTCACCTTGCTTTGTTCGATGAGCGGAGTAATGGGCAGGGAGAGCTGATGATGGCCCACTAACACTGAGGCAGGAGACAGTAACTCTAAAACTAAAAGAATATAACAATGAACTTAATTACAACAAATTACAGCTAACAGCATTACAACTATATGGATTACAACTATATGGATTATACCAGAACAATGAAAGGGAATTTTCAGCATCATGATTCTTTATTTATTTATTTTTCTTATATACCGCACTATTCAGCATCAGCGCGGTTTACATGTAACAATAACTGTTCAGTGAAGACAATCTACACTGAACTTACAGTGTAACAGAAATGAAACATTTTTAACTTACAATATAACAGAAATGTACAGTTTTAACAGCGTATTTACACATAACTTATGTTGAGGAGTAGCTAACTATTTACATGTTGGTTTATCTGAGAATAGTAGATGGTTCGGGTGAGGGAAGTGCTATTTGTCAGGTGGAGCAGGGTCTGGTGTGCTCGGTTTCGATCCTGAATGGTTGTTGCTTGGGTTTTGTCTGTATGTACTACTGGGCGTGTCAAAGTGTGGAATGTGATCTTGGTCCGCGTAGTGCTGCAGGAAAAGATGATGTTTGACTGCTTAAAGTGCCACTGAAAATTCACAGATGGGGATTTATATGTTTAGGGGGTAATTTCAGAAATTCATGCTTTGGATGTCTGAAAATGAGCATAGGGACATCCATAGTACAGAGGCATCTACAGAGCCATTTTAGAAGCCAAATCTGGTGATGTCCCCAGCGTGAGGACGTCCACATATAAACGGGGGCATGGAGGAGGCATGGCCATGGAGATCCCAAGAACCTGGAGACATGGTCATGGCATTCTCAGGAACTGGGACGGCCTGATTACAAAGACATCCTGCATCACATCTAATTTTAGACCTGCTCTGAGCACAAACAGCGACGAACAAGCATCTGAAAAGTGTTTGCTTTAGCTGAAAAAAATTCAGAGGCGTAGAGAAGAAAGCGCTCGCCCATCCCCAGTACTCAGCACAATGTCTACAAAAGCAACAGTAGGATTTGAACCCTAGCTGCCCTGTTCCTAACCAGCTACTGTAACCATTAGACTATTCTAGATGGCCAAGTTCTGGCAATATCATTCTGGGATGTCTATATAGATGTTTCCCCACAGACATCCATATCTGGCACGTCCAGGTTTGTGAAATCACATCTGCATCTGGATGTGCGTCCATTTTTTTTCAGACATTCTGGTTTAGACGTCCCAGATTGCACTTGGACGGATCTTCTAAAATTACCCTCTTAGAAGGTAATTTCATAAAGGATCTTTTGTGCTTCTGTAGCATGTAAAAGACCACTTATAAAATTACCTCCTATGTAAAATGTGTACGGTACAATTAGGAGTGGACTTGTGCATGAATTTGGAAGAGGGGTATTGCGGGGAGAAGTTTGGATGGAGTGCAGGCAGTCGCAATTTACGGGTGTAGTTTATAAAATAGACCTGTAGTCGCATACTTTACCTGCTAACTACACTGGCTCTTAAGCAGGCATAAATGTCAGCAGCTTTAATCTAACCCAGACATTCCCAACCTTATTGCTTATATAGATCCCTTATTAACCTTCATAAAGTTTAGGGACCTCTAGTTCCTCCACACCACTCTTCCCAGACCTCCTCCCCTCAGTGCCAAGCCTATCTCCACTATCTCCCTTCCCCTTCCTGTCTCCTCCAGTCTCTGTCTCTCAGACCCTCCTCCTCCCTAGCCAGTCCCCACAAGTTTAGCTTTCTTTTTTTCCCATTCCACCACTCCTGAAGTATCTCTCTGTTTCTCTGTCTCTCTCTCTCACTGTCTCTGACTCTCTCTCTCCATTTATGTCTCTGTCTCTCTCTCTCCATCTATGCCTCACAGTCTCTCTTTCTCTCTTCATTAGCCATTCCCCACTAATCTCTCTTTCCCTCTATCTCTTCTTTCTATCACCTCCTGATAGTCTCTGTGTCTTCCCCTCCAGCCAGTACTTGCCAGTCTCTCTCTCTTCCTCACCCCCCCCCCCCAGCCAGTTCTCCCAGTTTCTCTCTCTCTCTCTCCACCAACCAATCCCCACTAGATCCTCTCTCTCCTCCCCAAACAGATTCCAGCAGTCTGTCTTCTTCCAGCCAGTCCCCACCAGTGACTCAGTCTCCTTCTCTCCCTCCAGAACGTCTCCACCATTATTATCTTTTCCTTTCCTCACCTATTGGTTCTGCACTGCTTTGCCCAGAATGTGCACGCTGATGCTGATGCTGGCCCTGGTGCTTCTGCTTCCAGCCTCTATGGCCGCCTCTAATCATACACCCATTGCTGGCCCTATTGCTTCTGCTTCCAGTCTGCACAGTCATCTCTAGTCCCACACTCATGGCCTCTACCATCCTATTACACTACTACGTCTGGAGTGTGCAACTACCTCCAATTCCACCCCCGTAGCAGCTGCTTCTTCTGGCCATCATGGCTACTAATGTTCTAACCGCCATCCCCACAGCCACTGCTGATGCAGCCTCTGTATTCTACTTGCATGAATTATAGCAGTACCATATTCTTTTCTCAATTTTACATTGGTATTATAGTGATTGACCTGGAAGCCAGGCCAGAAAGCCCTGACCCCTTATGTCTGATCGCTGGAAGTAGCGGGATACAAGTGTACACTAAATAAAAATAAAATAAATAAATAAAATGTCAATGCCCATGTTGCTGCTCTTATCAGTTCCACTTCATAGTCCTCCAATGCCTTCTTCGTCTGCCTGATCTGCAGAAAACAACATGCTTTACTGACATCAATGCCTGTGTGGCTGCCTTTATCAGTGCCTTCCAAGCAGCAGGATTCCACAAACTGTGGCACAACAAAGAAACATTCTTCCTTCATGCCAACATTCTCTGTGATTGTGATGGTAGTACTATTCTTTGGATGGTCATATTGGACTCTTTAGTGTGATGTTGGTGTCCTGTAAATGTGTTTGATTCATCCCCTGAACTCTGCTTTCCTTTATATGAGAGAAAGTTCACAATACATTGGCTTTTCGGTCAAGGCAGGAGAATAATTATTCACTAGGTTGGGGTAATCTCTCGCAAGTCCCTATACATGAGAGTTGAGATGACTAATGTTCAGTAAGCATTAAACATACGCCTTATAAATGCCCACTCAGTTAGACCCAAACTTGCAATCATGCATGAACTTATTTTAGATAAGGAGCAGTATTTTTTTTGCATTGCGCAGAGCTGGATATGTGAAATGATTCCATATTTTATTCCAAATTTCTCCAGAAAGGTTTTTAGCGGTCTCCCTGCTGCAATAGGAAAGGAAAGGTTAGGCGAGTTCTTGCAGTTTTGCACAATTGCCTGTTAATGAATCATGTGCCTTAATTGGGGTTGTCTCTTTTGCTGGAGATTGGGGAGAAGTGTAACTATTTTGACTATTTACCATGGGCCCGATTTTCAATTAGGCAGGCTATGCGCTGCTACGGTGCATAGCCCTGCCTGCCCATCCCTAACGCGGACTTTCAATACTGCAGCAACGGCATTGAATATCCAGGTTCGGCACAAAGCAGACACCATCGCAGAGCCTAACCGGGTAGCGGCGATATTGCACCACTACCCAGTTAGCATCTGTGGGTAAAACTAGGCCAACAAAAAGCTGGCCTAGTTTTAGCTGTGGATCGCTAACCGGGCAGTGGTGCAATATCGCTGTTACCCAGTTAGCAGCAATCACCACTTCCACTCCGCCCCCAGAACATGCCAATTACCTACAATCAAAATCGATCCAGACCAATACGGTTGCAACCATCACATCCTCCTTCACCCCGCATGTGTTCTCCCAACCAACCTCTCTGCTGAAATTCTCCGAGGTATCCCATGAAGAGATTGTAGATATTATTTCCTCTATTAACCTCACTACTGCTCCTAATGATCCTTGCCCTGCAAGCTGGATTAAAGAGTTGTGCCATGACCTCAGTCCGACAATATGCAGA
This sequence comes from Ichthyophis bannanicus, assembly GCA_033557465.1. Lineage (NCBI taxonomy): Eukaryota > Metazoa > Chordata > Amphibia > Gymnophiona > Ichthyophiidae > Ichthyophis > Ichthyophis bannanicus. The sequence goes on from CM066035.1 coordinate 627,107,485, forward strand.
ATCCTGAACCAATCCCTATCAACAGGGTCCTTCCCCCAAAGCCTTAAATATACGTCCATCCGCCCTCTGTTAAAAAGTAGTAAACTTGATCCATCTAAAGTTGAATCCTTCAGACCAATTTCGAGCATCCCTCTACTTGCCAAAATCTTTGAGAAGGTAGTCCAGCGACAAATTCAACACCATGTCGACATTGAAGCACCTCTGGACCCATCCCAGCACGGCTTTAGAGAAGCACACGGTGTTGATACCATCCTTACAACCCTCTTTAACAATCTAGTCACTGGTCTTGACAACATCCACCAAGGATATGTCCTCATCTTCTTGGACATAGCAGCCGCTTTTGATTCGGTGAACCACCAAACACTCTTACTTCGCCTCAAAGAAAAAGGAATACTAGGCTCAGCGCTAGCCTGGTGTAAATCTTATCTGTGCAATAGATGGCAACAAGTCAGAGCAGGATCCACGACCTCAGAGCCATTCCCACTGAAACAAGGCATACCTCAAGGCTCATCCCTATCTGCATTGATGTTTAACATCTACGTGCAGCCCATTTGTGCATTAATTCGATCCTTCAATGTCCAATGCCTAGCCTATGCAGACAACATCCTCATTTACACACCTTTCAAGATTGATCAACCTGACTTCTCCCCAATATTAAGATGCTTTGAAGCAGTGGCAGACTGGCTCCTTTCTCAAAATCTACGAATTAACCACAGCAAAACAGATGGAGGAAAGGTCCATAAACCATTATTAAGAAGTGACCGAAGATATCAATGCTTGACCCAGTACAAGCATTGTGGAACTTGTGTCTCTTGGGGAAACTGCTAGGTACATATGACCTAGATTGGCCACTGTTGGAAACAGAATACTGGGCTTGATGGACCTTGGTCTGACCCAGTATGGCATATCTTATGTTCTTATGTTCTTATGTTCTATTCATCACGAGAAACCAGAAGTTCACGCCACCTCCCTCACTACAAGTCAACAATACAGAACTTAAGGCAAAACCCACAATTCGCTATCTAGGTATTACCCTTGACCAGAGGCTAGACATGTCAGCACATATCAAAAACACCACAAAAGCGATTTATCACAAAATCAGATCACTACGTCATCTCCGACCACTACTGGACTTCCCTGATTACCGATCAATCTTCCAAGCTCTAGTTATTCCTCATCTCGACTTTGCTAACATCATCCTTCAGGGACATCCACAGTCGACTCTAAGCCCACTCCGACTTGCCATGAACTCTGCTGCGAGGGTTCTGGTAGGTCTATCAAGGTCAGACCATATAACACCAGTCCTGAAGAACCTACACTGGCTACCCCTGCAGGCCAGAATCCACTACAAGACTCTTGTCCTGACATTCAAAGCCCTCAAGAACCAGCCACCCATGCCCATCAGTAAACTTCTCCATAGCACTCCAGCCAACAGATTAAGGAGATCTACATTGATGAATACCCTTGAAGTCCTTAAGTCAGTGACAAAATGTACAAAGACAACAGCCAGTAGAGCCTTCTCCATTTTCGCACCTATGGCCTGGAACGCCCTCCCAGCAGAAATCGGAGCTATCTCCAATCTACCGTTATTCAGAAAAGCTCTCAAACACCACTTGTTCCTGCTACATTACCCTGATAATAATTCTGGAAAGCACACAGCCATCACCTTACCCTCCTACCTAGCCCGCCCCATTGATCAGCCTCCCTTAGAGAATGGTTAATCACCTGTCCCCTACCTTCTGTCCCTGACCCAGGAGCTTAGGCATCTGTTTACTATCCTTATATGTCCTGTAAGAATGTCCATAATTTGTATATAGTTATCCCGGTTCTTCCAAGTTTACTACCCCTGTTCAATGTAAACTCAAAGTGACCTGCTGCATTGTGGTATGTTTTGTTCAACTGTAAACCGCACTGATTATAATAGCGTGGTATATAAGAGATATAAATAAATAAAATAAATAAATAATCCCCAATATGCCCCGAAGCTAACCAGATAGCATCTGGGCACATAGGGGACATAAACTGGGATATTCAGTTGCACTAACAGTGTAGGTACCATTGAATATCCCCATTTAAGGCATTTACACAGTTTACTGGGCTGTGCACCATGTGGGGCCCCATGTCCCTAAGATTTATAATGATGATGTCACTTGATGATGTCACTGATTTCTACGGCAGATCTGTGATATTCTACTTCCCTCTTGGTTTTAGGCGATTTTAATTTGTTTAGTTCTATGAGTTGTCCATGTGTGAAAGAGCTTTCGTCTACAAAACAGGTCTAACCACTAGACAAACTGGGTAGTTGTCTAGGGCAGCAGCTTCTGGGGGCAGCTTTTGGAAATTTCCTTCATTATGCATATATCTAAAAAACATAGTTGAATATTTAAAAGTATGATGTCAAATATGCATTTTTATAGGAATTAATGGGAGGGATGATGTTCTGATGATTATGATAAAGTTTAATTATCAAAATCTAGTGGGTGGGAGATTCTAGGGGTCTAACAGCTAATTGTGAGGCGGTACAAGGCTGAAGGTTTGTCTAGGGTGGTTAATAACCTGCACTGGCTCTGTTTGTCCATCATGATACTTTAAGGTTTTATGCAGGTAATTTTGCCTACACATGTTAAAGGGAAAATCCTTGATTTAGTTTTCTTGCGTGAACAAACTAATTTCCATTAGGATTTGAGGGTATATGCTGAAAGTGTCCTACTCGGACCACTATTTAGTTATCTTCAGGATTCAGGGTTATGTCTTTTATCCTGTTGTAGTGATATAGTAGGAGCTAGTTCCAGCCCGGTTTTTGGCAGAACTGGGCTAATTTATATTTACTGATGATATTTTAGATTCTGATTTGGTTACCTTATAGGAAGACTTAAGACATCACACTAGGGATATAGTGGCTATGCTTAGGAAACATTTGATTGCTATTGAAAGGAAAGTTACTCCTTGGTTTTCATCTGAACTACTTTCATTAGAAAAGGAAGGAAGAAGATCAGAACAAAATGGCGTTGACAAATTATGCAATTATAAGCACATGAAAGCATATAATCATACTGATGTCAAGGTAGAAAGTTTTACTCATTGAGGATTAGTTGGGATTGTAGTCATCGCAGAACACTTTTTAAAGATGTCTTGGAATTTCATTTCTAGGGGGCGTTTCAGAGTAATGAGAAGACTGTGGAGAGACCTTTTGCAGCTTTGGAGTTTGCCATTTTTCTTTGCTGTCATGGTTGATATGATAAAAAGTGAACTCAAGAGTAGAAATCAAGGACTTTAACGAAAAGGGAGTAATGGTTAAGAATATAATTTTCCATTATGTTAGATGATAAGGTAGATCCTTTTTTGAAGGACAACTGTCTTCATCCATCCTTTGAGGCCTTCGATAGTGTGAACTTAGAGGAAGTTAGGAGTCCTTGTGGTTGTCCTGTGCACTAAAAAACTGCAGAGATCATATCTGCTGTTTATTATGTGACTGCAAATCATGATAGCCATTGCAATGACCATTAACACTACTGCTAGACCACCCTATTTTCATTGATTTAGACAGCCCAGAGAAGTTGTGGAACACTGCTGGCTACCCTTGGAGGGTCCTCATGCTGACTCCAATAAGCATCCTTGTGATATCTCCATATCATTGCACTGCATGTGTGAAGTTTATGATTCTCATATTCAATAGGGCTAAATGAGCAGTAATAGTTATTTTGCAGTCTCTGTGGCCTGGTCTCGACCATGGCTGTCAATATATTAATCCTGGTCTGGGAGAAAGAGTGGAGCATCTGACCTTCTAAACTGCAGGCTAATGAATCTTTTGGATCTTAATGATTTTGTTTCAGTTATTTAACATTGGCAGGCAAAAGTCCTGACCTAGAAAGTCTCTATATTGTAGACTTGTAACTTCTGCATTGATCTACAGCAGCGGTTCTCAACCCAGCAGGTCATGTTTTTATGATAACCACAATGAATATGCAGGAGAGAGATTTGCATACAATGGAGGCAATGCATGCAAAACTATCTCATCTGTATTCATTGTGGTTATCTTGAAAACCTAACTGGCTAGTTGTGTCTTGAAGACTGTGTTGAGAACCCCTGATTTACAGTGAATCCCTAATAAGTATTCTTCTTGTCATTTGTGTGTTTTGTTTGTTTTTTTCATTTATTTTGTTTTGTTTTAACAGGTGTTTTATTTTGGATGTTCTCTTCATTGTTAGTATGTCCTATTCTTAAATAGTGTACACCATTTCTACATAGCAGGGGTTTTCAACCCAGTCCTCAGAGTGGTCATCCTGAAAACCTGATTGGCTAGGTGTATCCCAAGGACTGGGTTGAGAACCCCTGCTACATGGAGAGTACTATATTTGACCAATGAATGAAAAATAAGAATAATGAACTCAGTTGACACAAGGAAAACAAAGAAATTTAAGAGGGAAAGCTCTATTTTTTATTTACAAAACTATTTAAAATGACGTAGGATATGTCATTGACATATCCTATGTTGTTTCAAATGAATGCACATACCTTCAGGATCATAACTAGCAGTGGGCGAGATGAGTAGCCTTGGTAGTGGATAAATTCAATTTAATTCATAGTCTTATAGAATGCACATCCGGCAAACATTGATTTGAGTGGTTTGCAATATTACATTCCTTACAAACAATTATTGCACAATCAAAACAGACAGACAGATAAAAGCACAACCTCCCTCTTAAACATCTTTAAATTCTATGTGAAAGCCTGCTCAAACAGAACTTTCAACTGCTTGTGAAATTTAAAGTAATTACCTGCAGTCCAGAATGACCTTTGCAGTGCATTCCATGAAATTGGTCCTGCCACTGAAAAAAAAAGCACTTCAGGTTATAGCTAATGTAGCATCCTGGACAAATGGAAATGTCAACCACTAGCCTCCAGCAGAGCTCAGAACACTTTGGGGGACATAAGGCACCAGAACCAGCTTTAGATAAGGTAGACCTCCTCATCCAAGATTTAGCAACACATCTTAAAACTTAATTCTTAAAGGCAATAGGCAACCAATGTAGAGAAGGCAGAATGGGGTCATTCTATCTCTTACCTTATACCTGTAAGAAGATGCACTGCAGCATTCAGCGTGAGCTGAATCTGATATGCAGGCAACCCCAAGTAAAGTGCATTACAATAATGACTGAAATGCAAGCAGCTGAAAAGAAAAAAAGTGTCGCTCTCCTTATACCATCTGTGTTGCGGTAGGAGGAGAGAGCAAAAGAGAACTGGGGATAGGAATGGAAGGAGAGAGGAACAGGAAACAATTGTGGGGTGTGAAGAGTGGTACAAATATACTTGCCTGCCACAAATGCTAAAATTACTAGCTATTTCCTAATGGCTGGGAAAAATCGTATTGCTAAAGCTGTTGCCCCTGTTACAGCTTTTGCCTCTGTCCAAACAGAGATTCCAATGCCAGTTGAAGGACCAGTTTCATGTGCAGGATGCCTGCATTCTGAGGCTCTCAGGAAACACGTGGAGGAGCTCAGAGAAGAGGTGGTGAGACTGGGAAGCATTCGAGACAGTGAGAAGTACATTGATGAGATGATTCTTGAAATATCCAAGCTCTCTGACAGATGTGACGATGAAAGGCTACAAAATGAAGACGGTTGGACACAAGTCACCATAGCCTGCAGTATCAACACTCCAACTGGGATTCAATGTTAAGATCATGCATTTGGGCTGCAGCAATCCAAGGGAGCAATATAGTTTAGGGGGTGAAGTACTTTTGTCCACTAAAGAAGAGCGGGACCTAGGCGTGGTTGTGTCTAATGATCTTAAAGTAGCTAAACAGGTAGAAAAGGTGACAGCAAAATCTAGAAGGATGCTTGGGTGCATACGGAGAAGAATGGCCAGCAGAAAAAAGGAGGTGACAGTGCCTCTGGTGCGACCTCATTTGGAGTATTATTTGCAATTCTGGAGGCCGCACCTTCAAAAAGATATAAAAAGGATGGAGTCAGTACAGAGGGTGGCTACTAAAATGGTTAGTGGTCTTCATTATAAAGCATATGAGGACAGACTTAAGGATCTTAATTTGAACACCTTAGAAGAAAGGCGGGATAGAGGTGATATGATTGAGATGCTTAAATACCTCCATGGCATAAATGCACAGGGGGAGATCCTCTTTCGATTGAAAGCAAGTTCTGCTATGAGGGGACATGGGATGAGGGTGAAAGGGGATAGATTCAGGAGTGATATGCAGAAATATTTCTTTACGAAAAGAATGGTGGATCTGTGGAATAGTCTCCCAGTGGAGGTGATAGAGATGAGGACAGTATCTGAATTAAAAAAAGCATGGGACAAAACAGGGGATCTCTAAAGGAAAAAAGTGGACTGTTGTATTGTTGATATGGAAGGACATTTTTCTATGTTTCAATGTTTATATGTTTCTAACATCTCCAGTCCTTGAATTGAAGAACCAGTATGCAGACCTGGGAGGAGGTGGGAGCATCCCAGGAAAGGGAAGAACCACAGCTCAAACACCCCAAAGTTGCAGAATCAATCACCACAAGGAAGCAAAGGGTAGTGGTGGTTGGTGACTCTCTTCTGAGGGGTACTGAAGCATTCATCTGCCGATCAGACTTGATGTCCAGAGAGGTGTGCTATCTACCAGGTGCCAAAATCTGAGATGTTAAGGAGAGTTTACCGAGACTCATCAAGCCTACTGACTATTACCGATGTTGCTCATCCTTGTCGGCAGAAATGATACTGCTAGGTATCCCTCCGAGCGTATCAAAAGTGACTTCATGGCTGTGGAACAGAGGGTGAAATAGATAAGTGTGCAGGTGGTGTTCTCTTTAATCCTCTCTGTTGAGGGTAAAAGCCAAGGCAGAGAAGCTCGCATCCTGGAGATGAAAGAATGGCTGCGTGAATGGTATCATCGAGAATATTTTTGTTTCCTAGACCATGGGATGATGTTCCAAGGGCTGCAGAACAGAGATGGTGTCCATCTGTCTAAGAAAGGTTGAAGTGTCTTCCACAGTAGACTGGCTAACCTATTGAAGAGAACTTTAAACTAGGTTTATTGGAGATGGGTGAAGAAAGCCCCCAGGTAAGTGAAGAAAGCCCCCAAGTAAGTGAAACATTAAATACCTTTGCAGAAATGGGTAAAAGGGACAACATCTGAAAAGTGGTATGTATAAATCCTCTTAGCATGGGAATTAAATTCCCGAATGTTGAGGCTTTAATGGAAGAGACTGACTTGGATTTAATGGTGATTACAGAGACATGGTTCACAGAAAATAATGACTGGGATGTGATTATACCAGGCTATACTTTATTCAGGAAGGACAGGGTAGAAAGAAGGGGAGGTGGAGTGGCACTATATGTAAAAAAATAATATTAAAACTATAGAATTTCAGGGCTCAAAAAAGGAAGAGAGTAGGCACTGTGGGTTAAACTAGAAAGAGGGAAAGGGAAATCTATTTGCATTTGTGTTATATACAGATCACCCTCACAGGGAATGAATGCGGATGAAGATTTTATAGAAGACATGCACAGTATTGCCATGAAAGAAGAAGTGCTACTAATAGGTGATTTCAATTTATTTAGCAATGCTTATATACTGCTTTTTACTGGGTCAAAATGATGTACACTCAGGTACAATATATATTTCCCTTGTCCCCAAAGGGCTCATAATCTATGTTTTGTACTTGAGGCAAAGGAGGGTTAAGTGGCTTGCCCAAGGCCCCAAGGAGCACCTGTAGGACTAGAGACCCTGGTCCCTCCTGCCTTAGGTTGCTGTCCTCCAGCAGGATTTGAACCCCCAGCCCTCCAACCTGAGGTATCTTGCACCAACCACTAGGCCACTCCTCCCTACACCTAGGCCACTCCACCCTACAATCTGATGGATATGGAATGGCGCATCCCTACTGTGGTGTCATCCAGAAATAAGGAGATCCTGGATTCTCTACAGAGAGAAATATTCAGGCGACTGGGAATAGAACCAACATGTGATGGGGCCATACTGGGCTTAGTGCTTACCAATGGAGAAAGTGTTTATGATGTTACAGTGGGAGATCATCTCACATCCAATGATCACTGGATGGTATAATTCAGTATTAGGACTAGGGCTGATAAAATCCATTCAAAAGTGAGGGTCTTAGACTTTAGGAAAACTAACTTTGCCAAGATGGGACAATACCTCTGAGTCGTTAGCAGGATAGGAACAGCTCGGGGATGTAGAAAAACAGTTGCCAAGCTGAAAGGGGATATTTTAAGGGCGACAAAATTTTTTGCTAGAAAGGTAAATAAATGTAAAAGGGAAATGAGGCCACTATGGTTCTCAAAAGAAGTAGCTGAAAAGATGAAGAAAAAGAGGGAGGACTTCATGAAATACAAAAGATCACAGACCGAGGAAGGCAGGCATCTATGTTTGGGAAAAACGTAGAGAAGCTAGCAAAGTAGTCAGGAAAGCAAAGCTACAAAAAGAAGAAGAAATAGCCATTGCAATAATATGCTGGGATAAGACATTTTTCCGATATGTTGGTGAGAGAAGGAAGGGCAAAAGTGGTATTGTCAGACTCAAAGTTGAAGGGGAGGAACATGTAGAAGCTGATGAGGATAAAGTGGAATTGCTTATCAAATATTTCTGTTCTGTTTTCACAGATGAAGGGCCAAGAGCAGGACCTCAGAAAACACCTACAAGGAGGAACAGGAACAACGGGGATCTCGAAGACTGTGTTCATGAGGAACTAGCTAAACTAAAAGTAGACAAAGTGATGGGTCCAGATGGGATACATCCAAGAATACTGAGGGAACTTGGGACATTCTTGTGGCTCCACTGTCTGACCTTTTCAATACTTCTTTGGAGTCGAGAGTGGTCCCAGAGGACCGGAGAAAGGCACATGTGGTCCCTTTACACAAAAGCGGATGTAAGAATAACATTGAGAACTACAGGCCGGTTAGTCTAACCTCTTAGTTAGTAAATATCTAAAAGAAAGAATAGTGAGGTTTCTGGAGTCCAATAGTGTGCCACAGGGATCTGTCCTTGGTCCAATTCTTTTTAACATCTTTGTTAGTGATATTGCGGAAGGGCTATTGGATAAGGTTTGCTTGTTTGCAGATGATACCAAAATCTGTAGTAGAGTAGACACCCAGGAAGGGGTAGGTAACACGAGGAGGGATCTAGCTAATGTTGAAGAATGGTCTAGAATTTGGCAGCTAAAATTTACTGCTAAAACATGCAGGATCATGCATTTGGGCTGCAAAAATCCAAAGAAGCACTACAGTGTAGGAGGTAAGGTACGTCTGTCTATGAAAGAAGAGCAGGACCTGGGCCGTAATTGTGTCAGCCGATCTTAAAGTACTAAGTAGCTAAACAGGTAGAAAAGGCAGCTGTGAAACCCAGAAGGATGCTTGGGTGTATAGGGAAAGGAATGGCCAGGAGAAAAAGGGAGCTGATAATGCCTCTATATAAGTCTCTAGTGCGACCTCATTTGGAGTATTGTGTGCAATTCTGGAGACCACACCTTCAAAAGGATATAAGCAGGTTGGAGTTGGTGCAGAGAGTGGCTACTAAAATAGTTGGTGGTCTTTGTTATGAAGCATATGAGGACAAACTTAAAGATCTTAATATGTATACTTTAGAGGAAAGGCGGAATAGGGGAGATATGATAGAGACATTTAAACACCTCCGTGGCATAAATGCACAGAAGAGTCTCTTTCAATCAAAGTCAAGCTGTACTATGAGGGGACATAGGATGAGGGTAAAAGGGGTTAGACTCAGGAGTAATATGCAGAAATATTTCTTTATAGAAATAGTGGTAGATGCATGGAATAGTCTCCCAGTGGAGGTGTTAGAGATGAGGACAGTATCTGAATTCAAAAAAGCATCGGGCAAACACAGAGGATCTCTATAGGAAGAAAGGGCACTATTGTAGTTGATATGTAAGGGCATGTGGTTTTTTTCTGCTGTCATGTTTCTATGTTTCTATTTTTCTGCCTAATCTATTATTTTAACATTCTGGTAGATCCATGGACCTAGGAAAAGTGCTTGTCATCAAGAAAGACTATTCACATATATTATCTTAGAAGTAATAGTGCTTTAAAGGGATTATGTGACAGTGCTATCATTACAAAATGAGAAGTCATGGTTTGCTGCTAACATCTTATGAAATCTCTGGAAAATACTACTCAGTGACTATGAGGTCAGAAAATGAAAAATCAGAACCTATTGCAGATTTCACACACATTAGCAAAATTATACTGAATGACTATATTTTGCAGAATTTCTGAGCCAGTTAAATCAGGGCTACCCAAATCTTGCCCTTGAGGGCCACAACTGAGTTGGGCTTTCAGGATTTCCACAATGAATATGCAGGAGATTTATTTGCATGCACTAGATGTTTTCCCTGGAGCATTTTTTTCCTCACGATGACAAAAAGATAATCTATCTGGCATCTGCGAATATTTGACTCTATTCCACAATGATGTACTCTTACTGGGGCAATGACTCATTGGAAAATGTGAACAAAGTATCTAATTAAAACAACCAAGTACGGTCAGTAAATATAAATAATGCAGAACATAGTGATCAATGATACAGGCATTCCCTCAGAAGAACCTTCTGAATGACTTTTGAGTATCTGTAACACAGCAACATAAACAAAGTAGAAATGAACTAGGACTTTCAAGGATGGTCATGCAAATGCTACAGATATAAACAATCTTGATAGGGGGATGAATATAATCTAGGAAAAACCTTCATTCACTCTGCTCTGAAGGACCAGTTCAAGGCTATAAAAGAGTCAAATAACACAGTGCCATTCCCTAATTATCCTCTCCTGTGTAATGTGTCCATCGTGAGCCTCTTCACAGTGCCCAGCTCTTCAAGGTGTAGAACAGTGGATCTCAACCCATTCGCCCAGTCCTCAGGGACTGCAAAGTCAGTCTCGTTTTCAGGAAATGTCCAATAAATATGCATGAGATACATTTGCATTCAATGGAGGCAGTGCATGCAAATTTCCTTCATGCATTTTCGTTGTGGTTATCCTGAAAACCTAACTGGCCAGAAAGTCCCTGGGGACTGGGTTGAGAATCACTGTGTAGAAGAAGATTAAGATCAGGGCTGGCGCTACTTGGTAAGTGTGGTAAGTGCAACAGGGGTGTGGCGAACTCCAGGGAGGTGCCATCACTAGCCACCCCACCCCCCAAGCAGGAAGACAAGTGCAGTCAGAGAAGCTGAACCGTCATGCGGGATTAGCATCTCCTGCAGGCAGAAGACTGTGCAAGCTGAGATCACGGCCTTAAAAAGCCTCTGCCCACGGGACATGCTACTCCCATGGGCAGGTTCAGCTGTCTCTCAGCTGCAAGGAGGGGAGTAGAAGGGGGGAATTGGGAGGTGGAGGAGATATACTGGGCACCAGAAGACATGGAAGGATAGGGAGAGACAGAGAGCAGAGATACTGGATGGAGGGAAAGAAGGAGTGAGAGAAAGAGAGACTGGATGGGGAGAAATAGAAAGAATGAATAAGACTGGGGAATAATGAGAAACAAGAAATAGGGAATGGGAGGACTGGGGTGAGGTTCAAAAGTGGTAGTTAGATGGAGTAAAAAAGACTGAAATGTAAAAAAAGTGTAGTGAAATCTGAGTTGACAGAAAGAGAAAAATAAATGGAAAAATGTTGAAGGAAAAGATCAATATCCAAGATAGAATGAAGTGAAGAAAACAAAAGAGGAAAACAAGAAATGGCAGATGGATTAGAGACCATAGAAAGAGAGCTAAGAGAAGACGGAGGAAAGCAGAAACCTCAGATTGGGACCAGCATGATCCGAGAATAAAATGGTCAGACAACAAATATAGAAAAAATAATTTTATTTTCAATTTAGTGATTGGACATTGCGCTAGCTTTATATGTTATACAGTACAGGGAAATGCATCTCTTCTTATTTCTCTGGTGCTGCATTGTATGCGGAATCTGGCTTCTTGGGGTTGCAGTTTAATTTTTATCTACATATTTTTATTTTTAGGTTGTGGTCACTTATTCTGTATTTGGCAAGGGTCTGTGTTCTGAGTGTGTGACCAAGTCCAGGTGTTCTGTTAACATGAAGATTGTACATAGGGATCTATACTGTAGTAATATGAATTGTTCAGCTTTTTGTTTTCTTTTCCTTTTTTTTCTTTTTTTATTTATAAGGTTTATCACAATACAAATCCAATGACATAAAGAAATATGCCAGTTTTACATACAAAACAAACCAAGTAAAAATTTATACAAAGAAATACATCATACAGCCCCCATCAAGGGAAGAGAAAGCAAATCAAAAGCAATTATTTATCCAAAGCAACATAATGAGAGGTGTCACCAGTAACCCTCCCCAGAGGCAAAAGCATGGGGGTAGGTCAGCCTGGGCGTGTCCAAACCTAGCAAAAAGGATAGTGCAGTTGGCCCTGCACTGCCTTCTGGGTATTGTAGTCCCTCTTACTAAGCAAGGAATGAGTTGTAGTCGAGTGGAGTTAGGCAAAAGACCGGATTTTATTTCCCCTTCCGGGTGGATTCATTGCAAGAAAAACAAGAACAAAAATGACCATACTTCTGGTACAAAAATGAAACGAAACAGGAACAGAAACAGCTTCTATCTTCAGCTCACATAAACAATTAGTTGAACAAAAACTTAACTGCAGCAGTCCCTTTTCTCAAAGGCAAACTCTCTTGCTTTCAGTGCTGTTTCACCAAAACATTTAAACAGCTATTCTAGCATAGAGACGTGACATGGTCTGCTACAGACAGCATACAATCCATTTCTTCTTCTGGGGTTTGTTCCATAAGAAATTCTGTTGGCATTTCTTCACACTCACCCCCAGCTAAGTATTCTTGTGGATTATTATACGTCCCTCCAAAGAGCAGTCTCTCTTCACTGCCTCGAGACTTCCCTTCCCCCGTTGCTACAGAGCAGGGTGGAAGATTACCACATATACTGGAGTTTGCTATAGGAGAGCCCCACAAACTCTGGCAGTTACAGGGAAAACTTTTACATTCAGTTTCTCTTCTATAAGGTTTATACAGCCTACCTTCCAGCTTTCTCACACAGGAACCTCTCAGCACAGCTGGGTCAATAAGGCTTTCACAGCACGGCTGCGTTCTCCTGCCTTTTACCCTTTGCTTTCTCTCTGACATATAAATGTCCTCTGGCCAGGATGTCTCTGCTTCACTGGACCTGCAGCTTTCAACTTGGACACTTTCCTCTGGTCCCTTTCTCCAACTGGTTCCCCAACCAGTCCTCCGACCAAAGCTTCCCTCAGTCCTTCAGCTAGGTCTCTCATCAACTCTCCTGCCAAGACTCCTCCTGGTTCTGAGTCCTCTCCTTGCTCTCTCTGTTCCTGTTCTTGCTCTCCTTGTTCTTCCTCTTGCTGCTCTCTCTCTTGCTGCTCTCTCACTATCCTCAGGTGAGTAATTTTTATGTGTGTGTGTCCTAGGGCTTAACTGCACCCCGCCCTCATCCAGCTGCCTCTCATTACACACTGAGCTCGGGGCTTGTTTGCAGTTTGGGCGTGTTCTCTCCCCTCGTGACACACTTTGTTTACGTTGCTCATGGCAACCCTGAGCCATGTGCTTTTCTATGCTGTCAGTTTCAGACACACTTTCTTCAGCTTCACCCAGATCCATAGCTTCTGGATGATCCACTACATTACAGAGGTCAAAGGGAAGCATAGACACCCCCCCCCCCCTAACAATCCCAAATGGGCTCAATCATTACCATCTCCAGCAGAACTTGTAACTTGCTTGTCAGCTAGAAATTTTTCCAAATGTGATGGATCACAAAAGAAAAAAGTATCAACCTGCATAGTGACTACACACCCACAGGGGAAGTGCAAAAAGAAAATTGTACCCACACCCAACACCCTAGACTTCAAGGCCAGAATTGCTTCCTACACTGTTGAGTGTTCCTGCAAACATCAGGAAATACGCTCAACTTATATTCACGAAATGTTTCCTCCTTATGTTTAAAAAAACAACTTCAAAACCTTGTTCTTATCAGCCTCTAACAAAAAAGTTACCAATAAGATAGCCCTTTGAGATATTATCTGCAGAATCCTCATGAAATTGCGTTAAATTCACTTCAAGTGATAATATATCAATCCCCTCTTCTCCTGGTTCCTCGTTCTTAATTCTAGTAGGCAAATAATAGCATTTCTGAAGCTATATAGCATCTGTTAACAACAACACCTCCTTAAAATACTTTTCCAACAATAGTTGAGCAGAGGGCAGATGGGGAATTGTAAAATTTAAATATCTTAAATTATTAGCCCTAGAATTATTTTCCAGAGCCTCCAATTTATAATGAATAGACAAAGAATCACATATAAAGGAAACATGGGTCTACTACAAAGACTGCAGCTGACCTTCTACTTTAATTATAGATTGAACCAAAGCCAATGACCTATTGTCTGCTTCCTGCAACTTTTGTACTGTCTCCTGAGAAAAGAGATAGAGTGAAGAAACAGTAGAGGAATTTTTTATATCTATATGTGATATTGCACACCATAAATCTTTCATAGTAATTTCACATGGGGGAGCATCAACTGTATGCTCAACATCAACCAAAACAACTGGCTTCGGAAGAGGACCAGGTAAAGGAGAAGTGACCTCCAACACTACAACGTTATCAGAAACAACAGACTCAGGGTGGGGACATGGGGGGGAGACCTTTCTAACAAACTGAAGGACACACCCTCAGGGAAGGGCTGGGCAGCAGCACCAAAAATAAAATGTTTATCAAGGGGTCCAATCACCCTGCCAACTGATTGATCAGAAGGCTGAGTTCTGAACACAGTCTTAATCTTTACCTTCCTCTTCCCCATTAGAGAGGGGAAACAGACAAAGAAATAACACATGCGGCACAGTATCTGATCTTCACACCCACCACTAGAGAGTAAAGCCTCCATCCGTCATCTGTCAGTGCTCCGAAGAGGCTCCAAAAGGGCGTGACCCCCCCTTTGGACACACCCCTTCGGGTCAAGGCCCAAGGTCCTCCCTACTGCTTTTTCAGCACTGTTGGGAGGGCATCCCTCATGATGTCAAGAAGGTAGTCACATAGATGCCTGCAGCGGCTAGGATGGACTGAGCAGCACTCGGTTCTTCCCTACACGGACCACAATGACAAGGTCCATGGTGTAGTGCAACTCACACAAATGCCTTCACTCTTCCAAAGAAGAAACCTCCCTACTGGCTTTTTCAGCGCCATCAGGACGGCGTTCCTCGTGACGTCAAAAAGGTAGCCATGTAGATGCCTGCAGTGGCTAGGATGGACTGAGTAGCTCTCCGGTTCTTATTGTTCAGCTTTTCAAATAGATGTTTGGATATTCCAGGGCCCATAGCAGTATTTACAGTAGGCTCCTTATGTGAATTATGGAAGTTGGTGCTGGTATGATATGGTAGATTTGCTCTATAGATCCTCAGTGTCTTTTCTAGGGTTTTGTATTAGTTCACAATATGCCTGCAACTGGAGAATGTTTATGCTGTTGTTAGTGAGATGACCAGAATCAGATGTTTTTGTTTTAGATACTGAGTTCTGTGGGTGAATGTCCTAGTTCTGCTCTGCACCCATTGTTGAGGGAGGGGGTTCTGTAGATGCAGAGTATATGTTCAAAAAGAAAAAGCAAGAACCATAATGCAGTTTATCACAACAAAATAAAATGAGTTATTATTTTATTTTGGTGTTATAAACCGTGCTGTGGTTCTCACTTTTTCTTTTAGTTCTTTGGTGTGTGAACATCTTGTATTTCCTTTCTTTTTTGCAGAATATATATTTATATTAACACCATCTTTGTCCAATGCGCAGTTTCGAGTTATGTTAGAGATTCCAAGCCCCTCTTGGTATGTTGGAGTAGGAAGTTTGTGTTGGGATCACAAAGCCCTTGAGGATGTGAAATGCTGTCTAGGGGTCACTAAGACTCTCTTGCATTTGTGAAAGTGGAAAATGCTCTGTTGGTGCCACCAAGTCAAGTCACTCTTTTTGTTTTTGTAGAAATGGGCACTGCCGTACTGGTGCTGTTGAGCCTCTCTTGTTGTTTGGCACATTTACCAGCATGTTTCCTAAGCTCTGTGCTGCTAATTAAGAAGGCCGCAGAACCACGTACCTGGCCGGCCGGTGGTAACCGGGCCGGCGGCGCATGGTGTGCCCTTCGTTCGGCGGGCTGCGGGGGCCGGAAGCATGCTGGAGGCCAGGACGGCGTCCTTTGAATTGATTGGCTCCTGCGGCTGAGCGGCAATGGCGGGAGTCAATCGGTAATGGTTTAAGATGAGGGGGAGGGAGGAGAGGGAGCGGGAGCCGGCGTGCCTCACATTCAGGTGCGCAGGGCAGGAGGCAGCAGATGTCCCCATCCTCCCGCCCACTATTGGGATTGGGGTGGTGAGATGGGGGTGTTGCAGCTGGGGGAGGGGTGGCGGGATCCCGGAGGTTTTCGGGGTCTGGAGCCTTAGCTATTAGTTGGGCGGGGATGGGGTACCCCCGACCCGGATAACCCCGGTGAGGCTTTTGCTAGTAATATGGTGAAGCCAGAGGAAGGGGCAGTAGGATGATAGCAGTAGCCTCGCTGCGGTGGCAACAGCGATGACCTCACTTTGCTACCCACATGGCAGGTGAGTCATTACTGTTGAGGTAGAGGCGGGAATGTATCGTTTGGAATTATTGTTGAAGTTGGTTAAAGTTAATAAAGCTGCGACCAGTGTTATGCCAATAATGGAGTGTTGTGAGTTATTGCGGGTGAGGGGGGGTGGGTGAAGTGGAGGGGTACCGCGTCCGCTGTGCCTCGGTTACACATGTGTGGGTCACATTACCGGAACGGGGCCGTAGGAGCAACTAAGGCCACCCATTGAGATGGCATTAGTTGCACCCATGCTACCTGCACTGACCCATTATATTAATTTCTGCTGAAAATGCAGATGCCTGCATGTAAGAGTACTTTCTCTTGCCTCACTCTGGAGGAAAATATAATTTAGGGAAAGAAATCATGAAAACTTAAGAGTAATGGAAAAAGCATGGAACTTTTTCCCTGATCCGGCCGGAAAGTGGCCATATTATTTTTGTTTTGCTGTTACTCCAGCTTCACTTCCTACTTCCAGTACATTGTCTGCATAACTGCCAGCAGGAAGTGAATGTAGAGAGAGAGAGAAAGCTAGAATACAACATGCTTAATCATATGAACATAAGATATGCCATACTGGGTCAGACCAAGGTCCATCAAGCCCAGCATCCTGTTTCTAACAGTGGCCACTCCAGGTCACAAGTACCTGACAGGTTCCCAAAAGGCGCACAGGTTCCACAATGTTTGTCCTGGGGCAAGCAGTGGATTTCCTGGGTCCTCTTAATAATGATTTATGGACCTTTCCTCCAGGAATTTGTCCAAACCTTTTTAAACCCAGCTACACTAACAGCTTTTACTACATCCTCCAGTAACAAATTCCAGAGTGTGATTACATGTTGAATGAAAAAATATTTTCTCTTGTTAGTCTTAAATGGATTACATTGTAGCTTCATTGCATGTCCCCCTACTTTCTACTTTTTGATGACTTAAACAGTTGATCTACATTTACCCGTTCTGATCCATTCATTAATTTATAGATCTCTATCATATATCCCCTCAGCCATCTCTTTTCCAAGTTCAAGAGACCTAAACTTTTAAGCCTTTCCTAATAAAGGTATCCTTCCACCCCCTTTACCATTTTGGTGATTCTTCTTTATGCTTTTTCTAATTCCACTATATTCTTTTTAAGATATGACGACTAAAATTGCATACAAAATTCAAGGTGCGGTCGAACCATGGAACGATACAGAGGTATTAAAATATCCTTGGTTTTATGCTCTATTCCTTTCCTTATGATTCATAGCATTCTATTTGCATTCTTGGTTGCTGCTGCACACTAGGCAGAGGGTTTCAATGTATTATCCACGATGATGCCTAATCCTTTTCCTGGGTGGTAGTTCTTAATGTGGAATCCTGCACCATGTAACCATAGTTTGGGTTGTTCTTTCCTAGGTCCATAACTTTGCACTTTGCCACATTAAATTCCATCTGCCATTTGGACATCAAGTCTTCCAATTTATCAAGGTCCTCGTGCAATTTTTCACATCCTCTTGTGTTTTAAGAACTTTGAATAATTTTGTGCCATCTGCAGATTTGATCATGTCACTCATTATTTCTATTTACAGGTCATTTATGAAGATGTTAAAAAGCAGCAGGCCCAGCACAGATCCCTGGAGTACTCCACTATTTACCTTTCTCCATTGAGAAAATTGAGCATTTAGCCCTACCCTTTGCTTTCTATCTTTTAACTAGTTCCAGACCCATAATAGTACACTGCCTCCAATCTCATGACTTTTTAATTTGGCCAAGAGTCTCTCATGAGGGACTTTGTCAAAGGCTTTCTGAAAATCTAGATACACTATAGCAACCGTCTCACCTTGGTCTATCTGTTTATTCACACCTTCAAAAAATATAACAGGCTAGTAAAACAAGACTTTCCTTGGATAAAAGACATGTTGGCTTTCTCCCATTAAACCATGACTATCTACATAGTGGCATGGCATAGGACAGACACAGTGGATCCTTTATAGCAACAGGATAAAATCAAAAAAACTTAACTATCTCTTATATCTCACAAATAGGGGTGACCTTCACGGAGAGGTGGGACACCCTTAAACAAAGGCATGAGGAGGGGTGATCTGCACGGAGTAGCAGGTGCACCTACTCTTGCCATCTTGCTGGGCAGACTAGATGGACCATGCTGGTCTTTTTTTTTTACATTTTAATCTTTATTGGGATTTATATAAGAACACTCAAGCATTCACATGAATGAACCAAGAAATATGGAAAATCCAAATTATACAAATACAGAAACAAACTAAAAGGGAAAACATCATATACCAAATATACCACTAAAGCAATCAAAAGGAAACATGAAGGAGGCAACAGGAAAACATTTTATACAACAAGGCCACAAATTACAATCCCATCCCGATCGTAACGAGACCCTTGCTAAAGAAATACTAAATAAGGCACGATAAGACTTATGCATCAGCTGTATGGGAAATCATATCAACCTTAATCTCTTCCCTTGCGTTTAAGAACTCTAGAAGCTGCTTAGGCTCAAAAAACAGGAAATTCTTTCCTTGATAGGAAATATAACATTGAGATGGAAATTGTAACAAAAAGGTAGCCTCCAGGGAGATGGTCCTGGCCCGATAAGCCAGGAATTCCTTCCTCCTTAACTGTTTGCCCGAGAAAGATCAGGAAATATATGAACTTGTGAGCCTAGAAACTTCTCATTAATGTTCTTGAAAAAAGACCAAAGAATCAAAATCTTATCGGACTCCAGTGCTGGAGTGACAAGAATAGTAGTTCTCTCCGTTATCACATCCATAGAGCTTTCCAGGAAACCAGTCAGGTCCCCATCCCCACACAGTGGAACCTCCGAGCCATCTCTCAGGGTTCCCAAGGTATTAAGAGAGAGATATTGAACCCTGGACAAGGGAGGCAGGTGCTCCTGTGGAATCTTGAGCACCTCACCAAAATATTTCCTCACCATTTCCAGAGGAGACATGAGAGGAGACCTAGGAAAGTTCAATAGGCAAAGATTATTCCTTTGTGCTTGATTCTCTAATTGCTTAGTCTTTCAAGTCAATACTGATCTTTCCTTCATCAGGGCCACATGCTCCTCACGAAGGCGACTCAAATCCCTGGAAGCCTCTGATAATACCAATTTCGTATTAGATAGTTCTGAACTAACTGTACCCTAAACAGTTGATAGAGTAGTGGTCAAAGCAGATATGGCGTCCCACAGTGCGTCCAATGTTATTACAGCAGGTTTGACCAAACCCTGATTTACAGGAAGCAACACACCTCCAGACCCTGACAACCGCGGATCCAACACGGAGAAAAGTGGGTCTGCTGCAGCACCTCCCTCCAGCTGCCTCTGCCCTCCGGAGTGTGAAACCAAAGCTTCCAGAAATCGTCCCTTGCCACCAAGCTCCGGGGTGCTCACCAGCAGACTGGGCAAGGAGAGAGTGAACACACCGTCAGCCAATGACATGCTTCCTGGCTGAATCGTGGGTGTACGCTGATCCAGTGAGAGACTCACCCCTGATGTGCCAAGCACAGACAGCAACTCTTCATGTTGTTCCGGCGAAGACACCGCTCCAGACCCTACAGATGCAAAACCACAGAGGTCCAAGGTCTTCTGGCTGGCGACAGAAGGTAGCGAGAAACTGCCATGTAATCCCACTTGCTTCCTTTTCCTCCACCCCATCACAATCTAAGGCAGAGTTTGCAACCAAAAACACCAAGCCTTAATGCAGAGCTGCCGCTGGCAGTCCAATTCCTGCCGCCATTTTGCCTCCCAAGCTGGTCTTTATCTGCCATCATTTACTATGTGATTATGTTACATGTTTAGTAATTGTATTCTTTATAATGGTTTCTACCATTTTGCCTGGTACTGACATCAGGCTTACCAGTCTCCAGGATCACCCCTGGAACCCTTTTTAAAAGTTGGCGTTACCTTGGCCATTCTCCAGTCTTCCGGTACTACAGATGATTTTAATGATTGTGCACAGATTACTAATATTAGGTCTGTAATCTCATATTTCAGTTCTTTCAACACCCTCAGATGTATACCATCTAGTCCAGGTGATTTGCTACTCTTCAGTTTATCAAATAGTTGTAATATATTTTCCCAGTTTATCAATATTTCTTTCAATTCTTCCAATACATCACCTTTAAATCATTTCAGGCATGGGTAACTTCCCTACATCTTCTTCAGTAAAGACCAAAGTAAAGAATTCATTCAGTCTCTCCATTTTGGCCTTGTTCTGCCTTAGCGCCCCTTTTACCCCTCTATCATCCAATGGTCCAACTGACTCTCTCATAGGTTTTTTCCTATGAATGTACTTCAAAAAGTTTTTATTATGCATTTTTGCTTCCATGGCCAGCTTTTTTCATATTCTCTTGCCTGCCTTATCAATGCCTTGCATTTAACCTGACAGTGCTTTTGTTGTTTCCCTTTTTTGTCATTTGGCTCCTTTTTCCATTTCCTAAAAGATTTTTTTTTGTCTATGGCAGCCTCTCTGACCTCACCTTTAAATCATGCTGGCAGGTTTTTTTTACCTTCCTTCCACTTTTCTTGAAGAGTGGAATACATATGGTATGGGCTTCCAAGATAATATTTTTAAACAACGACCATGCTTGATGTAAATCTTTAACCTTTTCAGCTGCTCCTTTTAGTTTTTTCTTAACTGTTTTCTTCATTTTATCATAGTCTCCCTTTTAAAAGTTGAAATGTAGTACTATGGATTTCCTTGCCGTCCTTCTTCCATTTATTAAATCAAATGCAATCATGCTATGATCATTATTGTCAAGTGGCCCAAAACCTTTATCACTTGCACCAGATCCTGTGTTCCATGAAGGACTAGATCCAAAATAGCTTCCCCTCTTGTCAGTTCATGAACCAGCTACTCCAAAAAGCAGTCATTTATTTCATTTAGAAACTTTAAGTCCCTAGCATGTCCTGCTGTGACACTGACCAAGGGGTAATTGAAATCACCCATTATTGTAACTTTGTTATCTCCCCTGATTTTAGCATTCATCATCCATCTGTTCATTCTGGCCAGGCGGTCAGTAGTACACCTCCACTGCCATCACCTTCCCCTTTTTACATGGGATTTCTGTCCATGGAGATTCTACAGTGTATTTAGTTTCCTGCAAAACTTTAATCCTATGTTATTCAATGTCCTCTTTAACATAGAGCACAACCCCTCCACCAATTTGATCTACACTATCATTGCGATATAGTTTGTATTCAGGTATCACAGTGCCCCATTGGTTGTTCTCCTTCTACCAGGTCTCTGATATGTCAATTATATCTAACTTTTCATTTAGTGCTATATATTCTAGCACTCTCATCTTGTTTTTTAGACTTCTAGCATTTGCATACAGGCATTTTAGAGGTTGTATTTTATTCATATTAATCTGGTTATCAGTTGATAGGGATAATTTGGAATATTTCAGCACTGTAATTAAGGGCATCTTGGTTACTTTTATCTGTTGAGATGCCTTAACTTCCCTCTTTTGCTAGTATCCTTCAAGGATACATCCTTCTGAACCATGCGCTCTTGGGTGACTGTCAGCTTTCCCCTATCTCCTTTTTTAAAGGTTAATACCAGCAGCCTGGTTCCAACCCACTTAAAGTGGAGCCCATCCCTTCAGAAAAGCCTCTCCCTTCCCCAGAATTTTGCCCATTTCCTAACATGCATTGAGACTTCAGAGCTCTGCGTGCCTTTTGGGTCTTGCGAGTGGAATGGGAAGCATTTCTGAGAATGCTAGCCTGGAAGTTCTGGATTTCAACTTCCTACCTAAGAGCCTAAATTTGGCCTCCAGAACCTCCCTCGCACACTTTCCTATGTCATTGGTATCAACATGTACCAAGACATCAGAGTCCTCTCTAGTGCTATTTAAAACCTTGTCTTGGTGGCACATGAGATCTGCTATTTTCACATCAGGCAGGCGTGTTTTCGAGCAATCCTCATGTCCATCAGCCGTCCAGCTATCTACATGCCTAATGATCAAATCACCAACTATAATGGCCGTCCTAACCCTCCCCTCATCGGCATACTGCCCTGGAGAAACTTCCTTGGTGCGAGAGGTGTGTGAGGTCTGCTACGTTTGCACCAGGAAATGAAAACACATCTTATGATCCTGCAAGGGTATAGCATGGATTTATTGGTATGTCATTTAAACCTGCTTAATACATGTGGTTTCAATCAGGAATATATTAATGTTGTAACTGTCTTCCTATATTGCGATTATCCGTTGCATCAGCATTATACCTATTTTGCTTTATAGTTTCTAGATGTATATTGACTGTATGGTTATCATGTTTTTCATTCCTACATTCTGTATAAAGTCTTTCTTCTGTATATTTTTTCAGTGAGTAATATATTTTTGAGCTGTCTGTACAGCAATATAGAAAGACGAAGGTTGGACACAAGTAACCAGGGCCTGCAGAATCACCAATCCAACTTCTCCAGCGCTTGAATTGAAGAACCATTATGCAGCCCTGGAGGTAGAGGAGGTGAAAGCATCCCTGGAAAGGGAAGAACCAGAGCTCAAGTACCCCGAAGTTTCAGAATCAGTGACCACAAGGAAACGATGGGTAGTGGTGGTTGGCGACTCTCTTCTGAGGGGTACTGAGGCGTCCGTCTGCCAACCAGACTTGATGTCCAGAGAGGTATGCTGTCTGCCTGGTGCCAAAATCCAAGATGTTATGGAGAGTTTGCTGAGACTCATCAAGCCCACTGACTATTACCCAATGCTGATAATCCATGTTGGAACAAATGATACTGCCAGGTATCCCTCTGAGCATATCAAAAGTGACTCCATGGCTCTGGGACAGAGAGTGAAGCAGATA
Source organism: Ichthyophis bannanicus (assembly GCA_033557465.1). Taxonomy (NCBI): domain Eukaryota; kingdom Metazoa; phylum Chordata; class Amphibia; order Gymnophiona; family Ichthyophiidae; genus Ichthyophis; species Ichthyophis bannanicus. The sequence goes on from CM066035.1 coordinate 627,130,899, forward strand.
GGTGCACAGGTGGTGTTCTCTTCAATCCTCCCTGTTGAGGATAAAGGCCAAGGCAGAGAGGCTTGCATCCTGGAGATGAATGCATGGCTGTGTGGATGGTGTCATCGAGAGCGTTTTGGTTTCCTGGACCATGGGATGCTGTTCCAAGGGTTGCAGAGCAGAGATGGCGTCCATCTGTCCAAGAAAGGTCGAAGCGTCTTCAGTAGTAGACTGGCTAATCTACTGAAGAGTGCTTTAAACCAGATTCTTTAGTGATGGGTGAAGAATGCCCCCAGGTAAGTGAAAGCCCCCAGGTAAGTGATACATTAAATACCTTTATGGAAATGGGTAAAAGGGGTAACATATGGAAAGCGATTTGTATAAATGCCCGTAGCATGGGAAATAAGATCCCTGATGTTGAAGCTTTGGTGGGAGTGGATGACTTGGATTTAGTGGCAGTAACAGAAACTTGGTTCACAGAAAACCATGACTGGGAGGTAACTATACCAGGCTATACTTTATTCAGAAAAGACAGGGTAGGAAGAAGGGGAGGAGGAGTGGCACTATATGTAAAACATAATATTAAAACTTTGGAATTACAGAGCTTGAAATGGAGAGAGGAGGCATTGTGGATTAAACTAGAAAGAGGGAAAGAGAAATCTATTTGCATTGCCATGATATACAGACCTCCCTTACAAGAGGAAGAGGTGGACAGAGAGTTAATTGAAGATATATACAGCATTGCAAGGAAAGGGGAAGTGCTACTGATAGGGAATTTCAATATGCCAGATGTTGATTGGCACATTCCTGCTGCAGTATCATCTAGAAGTAAGGAGATTCTGGATTCTCTACATGGAGAATTATTCAGGCAATTGGTAACAGACCCCATATGTAAAGGGGCCATACTGGACTTGGTGCTTACCAATGGTGAAAGTGTTTCTGATGTTATAGTGGGAGATCATTTTGCATCCAGTGATCACCAGATGGTGTGGTTCAGTATTAGGACTAGGGCTGTTAGAATCCATTCATAAGCGAGGGTCTTAGACTTTAGGAAAACTAACTTTGCCAAGATGGGCCAATACCTCAGGGAGTCGTTAGCGGGATGGGAACAGCTGGGGGCTGTAGAAAAACTTCTATGGATGGACCCTAAAATTACTGTTTGGGTTAGTGGGCAAAAGTGAAAGGGGATATTTTAAGGGCAACCAACCTTTTTGTTAAAATGGTTAATAAAGGGAAAAGGAAAAGGAGACCACTATGGCTTTCGAAAGAAGTAGCTGAAAAGCTGAAGAAAAGGAGGGAGGCCTTCATGAAATACAAGACATCACAGAGAGAGGAAGACAGACATCTATATTTGAGAAAACTTAAAGAGGTTAGCAAAGTAGTCAGGAAAGCAAAGATTCAAAAAGAGGAGGAAATAGCCAATGCAATAAAATGGGGGGGGGGGAGGGGATAAGACATTTTTCAGATATGTTAGTGAGAAGAGGAAGGGCAAAAGTGGTATTGTCAGACTCAAGGGTGCAGGGGAGGAACATGTAGAAGCTGATGAGGATAAAGCGGAATTGCTTAACAAATATTTCTGTTCTGTGTTCACAGATGAAGAACCAGGAACAGGACCTCAGAAAACAACCACAAACAGGAACAGAAGCGAGGGACATCTTGAACAATTTTCTGAAGAATGTGTTTGTGAGAAATTAGTTCAACTTAAAGTAGACAAAGCGATGGGACCGGATGGGATACACCCTAGAATACTGAGGAAACTTGGGGACATTCTAGCAGCTCCACTGACTGACCTTTTCAATGCCTCGTTGGAGTCGGGAGTGGTGCCAAAGGACTGGAGAGAGGCTCATGTGGAGCCTTTACACAAAAGCGGAAGTAAGGATGTGGTTGAAAACTACAGGCCGATTAGTTTAACTTCGGTAGTGAGTAAATTATTGGAAATATTGCTGAAAGAGAAAATTGTGAGGTTTCTGGAGTCCAGCGGATTACAGGATCCAAGGCAGCATGGATTCACCAGAGGCAGGTCTTGTCAGACAAATCTGATTGATTTCTTTGACTGGGTGACCAGGGAGTTGGACCAAGGGAGAGCCCTAGATGTGGTGTATTTAGATTTCAGTACAGCCTTTGACACCATTCCTCACAGGTGACTTATAAACAAACTGAGCACCCTTAGGGATGGACCCTAAAGTTACTGTTTGGGTTAGAAATTGGTTGAGTGGGTGGCAACAAAGAGTACAGGTAAATGGAGCTCATTCTGAGGAGAAGGAAGTTACCAGTGGTGTGCCCCAGGGATCTGTCCTTGGTCCGATTCTTTTTAACATCTTTGTTAGTGATATAGCGGAAGGGCTGTCGGGTAAGGTTTGCCTCTTTGCGGATGATACCAAAATCTGCAATAGAGTAGACACCCAGGAAGGTGTAGATAACATGAGGAAGAATCTAGCTAAGCTTGAAGAATGGTCTAGAATTTGGCAGCTGGGATTTAATGTTAAAAAATGTAAGGTCATGCATTTGGGCTGCAGCAATCCAAGGGAGCAATATAGTATAGGGGGTGAAGTACTTTTGTCCACTAAAGAAGAGCGGGACCTAGGCATGGTTGTGTCTGATGATCTGAAAGTGGGCTAAACAGGTAGAAAAGGCGACAGCAAAAGCTAGGAGGATGCTTGGGTGCATAAGGAGAGGAATGGCTAGCAGAAAAAAGGAGGTGATTGTGCCTCTGTATAAGTCTTTGGTGCGACCTCAATTGGAATATAGTGTGCAAATCTGGAGACCGCACCTTCAAAATGATATAAAAAGAATGGAGTCAGTACAGAGGGTGGCTACTAAAATGGTTAGTGGTCTTCATTATAAAGCATATGAGGACAGACTTAAGGATCTTAATATGTATACATTAGAGGAAATGCGGGCTAGAGGTGATATGATTGAGGCGTTTAAATACCTCTGTGGCATAAATGCACAGGGGGAAAGCCTCTTTCAATTGAAAGCAAGTTCTGCTACGAAGGGACATGAGATGAGGGTGAAAGGAGATAGATTCAGGAATGATATGCGGAAATATTTCTTTACGGAAAGAGTGGTGGATCCGTGGAATAGTCTCCCAGTGGAGATGGTAGAGATGAGGACAGTATCTCAATTCAAAACAGCATGGGACAAACACAGAAGATCTCTAAAGTTAAAAAGACGGGCTGTTGTAGTTGTTGATATGGAAGGAAAGACTAGATAGGCCATGAGGTCTTTTTCTGTCGTCATTTTTCTATGTTTCTATGTTTCTACAGCTGAGTATTTTTCTTTTGATCCATATCTAAAATTTAGCATGCTCTTGGACTATCACAGCCTGTTCTTGTGATGCTAAGTATTTACTGCTTAGTAGTTATTTTTATTCTGGCTATGCATTTGCCCCTTCACTGCAATTTTCCTACAACACTGGACTTGAAGGAGAAATACTAGCATCATGTGAAGAGTTCACAAAGGAGTTTGGGGAAAAAGGGGGTGGGGAATTGCCAGAATTAATAATAATGAAGGAGGGGGCTTCAATCTATAGGTTGCAGAGGGGTGCCAGAAATCCTAGCACTGGCCCCTAATTAAATGGTTGTTGGCATGTGGGCCATGTTGGCATGAAATAGGATACCCTGATGGCTGCAATTTCTTGGTGAGTGTGTACATTAACTTTGGAGGTTTCACATGCTCTTTATTCAGATGTCATTGCAGTTATTTGAAGGGAAGTAAATCCTATACCTAAAAACACATTTATCATATATTATTGAGGGCAAATAATAGATCAAAATTAGCATAAAAAGGAAAGCAAGTTTCCTGATCTGTGCTGTAATCAATAAAACACATATAGATATTCTTTTGGTATTCTTTTGACTTTTCAAGGATCCATCTCACATCTGCAATGATGTCTCTCTTTCCTCTCCCTTTCCTGAACCCCGATTGCACTTCAGGTAGTTCTTGTTCCATTTATGGTTGTAGTCTCTGCTGAATGATCTTGAGTAGAATCTTGCTGGCATGTGGTATCAGAGCGATAATTTCCAATCAGTCAGATCACTTTTCTTCAGGATTGGTAATAATAAGGATCTTTTCCAGTCAGTTGGCCATGATGTTGTCTTCCAAATCTCCTGGCAGAGTCTTGTAAGCATGGTAGAAGTCACATCCGATTGCTGTAATACTTTAATGTGAATGCCATCAATGCCAGTGCTTTGTTCTTTGATAGGGCTTACAATGTTGTTTCAACATTTTCTTTCATCACCAATGGTTCCTGATTGTAAGATAAAGGTTGAAACGACAGTTGTCCACTTGATCTTTATTGTATGACGACTCTATATTCTTTCCACTTTTTCTTGATGTTCTCAGCATCATTCAACATGGATCCTTGCACATCTTGTAGCATACCATTTTGAGGATGAAATTTTCTTTTTAACTCTCATAGCTTTAGGAAAGCTGATCTTTTTCTTCCTCTAATAGCAGCAACATTGTAGTACTTCTCCTTGTCTCATCTTGCTGCACGTTGAAAATCTGTTGAGTCCTGTGATTGTCTCTTTCTCCTCTCACTTCAGCTTCTCTGTGTTTCTGGGCAATTTTCAGAGTTTCTTCAGTCATTCATTTTGGCCATTTAACTTTTTCACCTTTTGTAGAGACTTCTACAAGCACAATTTTCTTGATGTCATCCCATAACTCTTCTGGTGCTCTGTCATTTGTATCCAAAGCAGTATACCGATTTTGCAGGCAGTTTTTAAATTCTGGAGGTATATTCTCAAGGTCAAATTTTGTTACATTCATGAGTTGCTTGCTCTTTTCCAGCCTTAGCTTGAGTTTGCATACTAGTAGTTGGTGATCTGTACCACAGTCGGCTCCAGGTTTTATCTTTGTTGATGTTATTGAGCTTTCCGTCATTGTCTTCCACAAATGTAGTCAATTAGATTTTTGTACAATCCATTGGGTGAAGTCTATGTGTACAGTCTCTGCCTGTGTTGCTGGAAGAAGCTGTTTGAAATGACTACATCATTGATCTTGCAGAATTCTATCAGTCTTTCTCCAGCTTCATTTATGTTGCCAAGGCCATAATTTTCAACCACTTTGTCTTCTTCTTTGTTGTCAACTTTTGCATTCCAGTCACTCATGACTATCAAGATATCCAGTTTGCATGTTCTGTCAATTTCAGCTTGTACTTGTTTATATAAATCATCAACTTCTTCCTCTTCTGTAGCTGTTCTTGGACATATACAGTAACTGAATAATATTGTGTTGATGGGCATTCCTCATATACAAATAAAAATTAAGCATTCGCTGATTGCATTTCATTACAATTCCTGCAATTTTCTTCTTAATTAGAAATGCAACACAATTTCTTCTTTGTCTTTCATTTCCAGCATAGTCTACCATGTGATAATTAGATGCAAAGTACATGATGCCAGTCCATTTCAGTTTGCTGACACCAAACAGATCGAGTGGTACACGTTCCATTTCATTCTTGACCACCTCCAACTTCCCTTGGTTCGTTTCATTTGTTCCAAGTTCCAATATGTAAGACATCTTAAGAACATAAGATATGCCATACTGGGTCAGACCAAAGTCAATCAAGCCCAGTATCCTGTTTCCAACAGTGGCCATTCTAGGTCATACGTACCTAGCAGTTTCCCCAAAAGACACAGGTTCCACAATGCTTGTATTGGGTCAAGCATTGATATCCTGGGTCCCTTCTTAATAATGGTTTATAGACCTTTCCTCCAGGAACTTGTCCAAACCTTTTTTAAACCCAGCTACACTAACAGCCTTTACTACATCCTCCAGTAACAAATTCCAGAGTTTGATTACACGTTGAGTGAAAAAATATTTTCTTTTATTAGTCTTAAATAGTTTACCCTGTAGCTTCATTGCATGTCCCCTAGTCTTTCAATATCCAACAACAACTGAGCACAGGTCCATGTGCTGACAAGATAACCAGTCCAAAAAAAACATGGACAGCAATGGAAGAAAACATATTGGTCACTATAAGCCACTGGCCTGACACAGGCTGTGTTTTGTTATGCCTTCATCAGGGGGCTGGCTTAACTAAAACATATATAAAACAATAAATCACACATAAATATAAGTAAAACAATTCAAATTAGAACAAAATTACAAACCTAAAAGGGCCTTTAAATGAATTGTAATAGCAATATTGACATAACTTTTAAAACACATGTATAAAAATTAATAATTGAATTAAACATATATATAAAAAAATTATTAAAAATTAATTTAGACAAGCACAGGAAACACATAAAGTCAGGATAAGCAGAAGAGAAAGCACTTACATGACTGCTTTAAACTAATTTAAAAAAATATGAAAAAATAGTCATCATTTAAACTTTAAAAAAACATAATGCCCGTATGTATATCTCTGTTAATAACTAGTTAAAAATAAAAATAAAACCACAAGTGAAAATTAAAATTATGATGCTACAAGGAATCATGTTGCAAAAAGGAAATGCTGCACGAAAGAAGAAATCAGTGAAATCGCTAAGTACAACATCCAGAATTAACAATAGCAACATATATTTCTCATGTTCTCTGTTTATGAAACCTGTTTAATGTATACCCAGTTTATTGTCCTGTTCATTGTAAGCACTGATCAATCTTTGTGACGTGTAGTTTTATGTTCATTGTAAACCGCACTGATGTCAAATAGCGCGGTATAAAAGAAAAAAGAAACTGTAAATAAATATATTACATTTGTTCTTCGGATCATACAGGTAATTTTCATTTGTTTTAAAGGTGATATTTATAATAACCCTGTAGAATTCTTAAGTCGAGCCGAATAACCATATCATGGCATCAAAAGCAGACGCATACTTTTTTTTTTTTTAAATTTATTTTTAACCATTTATAAAACAATTACAGCATGCCAACATAACAGGTTTCAACCCCCAACCTAGTAACCGAGGTATCCGGATGCCCAACCCCGCCTTGTTCCCCCACCACATCTATCCACCCACAACCCCTAACCCTTTGACAGAGCACACTGACATCAGGCATTGGTGCAAAATTGCTTGGTCGCAGCTTTTATTTAACGGTATCAAAACACCGACCCAACAAGGGCCAACTCAGCATTTATAACAATAACAAAAACACCCCCCCACCCCGTCATCCGGATGTTGTCCCCCACTAGCCGTTTCTAGCAAAGTAGTGCATCATCCACCCCCCCCCCCCCCATTGCCCCCTACCGCCCGCCTCGCCATGTTATTAGCAAAGGCCGGCTCAAGGGTTGCCAATTTTTCCGGGCAGAGACCCCAGCCGGGACGTCTCCCCCAACCTAAAGAGCAGTGCTGCTCCCGTGGAAAGCGGCCTCAACCTGAAATGCCCCGCCGGGTCAGCGAGCACCTGCTCGCCACCCTGCCCACCGGGCCCTGAACGATGCCCCCCCCCCACCAGCTGCAACGCCCTCCCCCCCCCACAGCCAAGACAAAAAGGGAGGGAGGGAGGGAAACCTTCACGCAGCGCGAGCAAGCAGGAAGAAGGAGACCGCCAGCCGGCGGTCCCTCCTTGCTCGCGCTGCCCCGCCCCCATGACCGCCTGCGCGGTCCAATCGCCGGGCTCCACATGACCAGCGTGGAGCCCCGGCGCGGATGCCCCACCTGCCACCCAGCCAGAGCCCCCACCCCACCCCAGACGAGAGAGGCCTACTGCGTGGTCGGGCCCCGGGAACCCGGTTACTGGGCCGGCCGCGGGATCGGGGCCCGGCGGCACAGCCTGGACTTACACCAACTTGATCTAAGAGGATCCCCAACCCCCCCCCCCTCCTTCCCCAACCCCCCCCCCGCAACCCCCGCCCCCCTGGGAACCTCCATGTGTCGACATTACATATACAATAGGTCTTCACTTTACCACTCTTACATTGCAAAACATTTAGCTTGCACTATGTAGTCATCCAACAACTGCCACTTGCTTCCTCCCAGTGGAGCTGCGGCAGTCGCTCCACATCTGCCTTTCTTCCGCAAGCTGCGCTGACCCCCCTGGGTGGCCTTCAAATCCTGCGCCTTTTCAAAGCCGGAATAAGTGCATACTAGATTCCACCACAGATGCACATCCAGCTTGGAGGAATCCTTCCAGTTGGTAATAATCAACTTCAACGCTATAGCCATCAAAAAATTGAACAAAAAATACTTATCTTTGGAAAGTTTCAAGCTGCTTGCGCAGGAACGCAAAATGACAATGTCCCATCCCAGAGGGGTTTGGAACCCCAGTATGCGGTTGATCTTGCTCCATACTTCTTGCCAAAAACTCTGAACATACTGACAATCATATAACATATGCCGAAAAGTGCCTACTGCCAACAAACACGACCAACACTTAGTGGAGACAGTCATATCCCATTTAGAAACCTTAACAGGAGTTAGATACGCCCTGTGAAGCAGAAAAAATAGGGATTGGGAAAGGGAAGCTGCTTTCGAAACCTTGTTAACTTTGCTCCAGACTGTGTTCCACAATCTCGGAGGGATCTCATACCCTACCTCTAACTCCCAACTTCGCCCAACCCTAATCCCAGCCCCAAAGAGCGTGTTTCTTATAGTGGCATAAATATGTGACATACGTCCATCCGTGTCCACAAACTCATCTACTACCCTCTTGAGACCCCAGTGGTCAGCTAGTACCTTCCCTTCCCTTACCACACCGCTTAGACAGTGTGTCAGCTGCAGCCGCTGGAAATAACACACCCTTGGAATACCAAACTCATTCTGAAGGGCCTCAAAACTCTTCCACCCATTTCCCAGCATCACTTGGCCTACGGTCCAGATGCCCGAATCCTGCCAATTTTTCCAGGCAAAGGACCGTCGCCCTATTTTCAGCTTTGGGTTAGACCAGGGGTCTCAAACACGCGGCCCGCGGGCCGCATGCGGCCCGCGAGAGCATTTTCTGCGGCCCGCAACACCACGGAGTATTGTTTACATTGCATTTTTGTCCTCCTGCTGTTTCTATATTTTTTTTTACCTCGCGTGATTCCCGGGGCTGCATGGTGTTTCTCACGTCCGCGTCACACGCCTGCCCTCCACCAATCAGCGACAGGCAGGAGGAGGAGAAAAAGGAGGGGGGGGGGCCGGGCCCAGAAGCAGTCTGAACAGCCTTGAAGAATCGCCTGCTTGGATCGCCTGTTGGAGGATCGCCAGGGTGCACAGCTCTCCGCGGCAGGTAAGGAAGCAGTCTGCCCAGCCCTGCCTCCCTCTGTCCCTCTCCTCTTCGGCTTTCAGAGCCGCGAAGGGAGAGCTTCTCCCTCGCGACTCTGTTAAGCTCGAGGGGGCAGAGGGGAAATTTCCCATAAGCCTCAGCCGGCTTAATAGAGTCGCGAGGGAGGAACTCTCCCTTCGCGGTTCTAAGCCCGAAGAGGAGAGGAGGGAGGGAGCGAGCCTGCCTGCCTGCCTGCCTGCCTGCCTGCCTGCGATTTTAGGGAGGGAGGAGGGAGGGAGGGAGAGGGGGGGGGCCTGTGATTTTTGCCAAGGAGGGAGGGGAGGGGGGGCCTATGATTTTTGCCAGGGAGGGAGGAAGGGAAGGAGGGAGAGGGGGGGGCCTGTGATTTTTGCCAGGGAGGGAGGGAGGGAGGGAGGCCTGTGATTTTTGCCAAGGAGGGAGGGGAGGGGGGGCCTATGATTTTTGCCAGGGAGGGAGGGAGGGAAGGAGGGAAGGAGGGAGAGGGGGGGGCCTTTTATTTTTGCCCGGGGGGGTGGGAGGCAGGCCTGTGATTTTTGCCAAGGAGGGAGGGGAGGGGAGGGGGGGCCTGTGATTTTTGCCAGGGAGGGAGGGGGGGCCTGTGATTTTTGCCAGGGAGGGAGGGAGGGAGGCCTGTGATTTTGCCAGGGAGGGAGGGAGGGAGGGAGGCCTGTGATTTTTGCCAAGGAGGGAGGGAAGGAGGGAGAGGGGGGGGGCCTGTGATTTTTGCGAGGGAGGGGAGGGGAGGGGGGGCCTGTGATTTTTGCCAGGGAGGGCCTGTGATTTTTGCCAGGGAGGGAGGGAGGGAGGCCTGTGATTTTTGCCAGGGAGGGAGGGAGGGAGGGAGAGGCCTGTGATTTTTGCCAAGGAGGGGCCTGTGATTTTTGCCAAGGAGGGAGGGAGGGGGGCTGTGGGCTGGAGGGAGTCAGAACAGGTAATGTGCTGTGGGCTGGGGGGGGGGGGGTCAGAACAATTTCCTGTTCTGACCCCCCCCAGCCCACAGCACATTACCTGTTCTAAACCCCCCAGCACATTACCAGTGGACTGCATGAAAAAAAAACTAGAAGAGAGAAGAGAGGACAAATGGACAGCAGACGATGGAGAGTTAGCAGAAGACACGAAGAAAGAAACCATAAGAAAGTGGCTGGACCAATTGCAACTGAAAAACAAATGCACAAAAGGTAGGAAAATATCTCTTTATTTTGAGTTTATTAACTGGAATATGTCAGCTCTGGGAAATGTGCATCATTTATGTCTGTGCTTTAGTACAAGAAATTAATTTATAGTTTTATTTCTACAGTGCTGAGGTATTCTGTGTAATTCCTATTTGACATTGCTACTTGTTCTTTTTTCCCAGTAGGTCATGTATTGTTCTCTGAAATGTATTGATTTAATATTTGCAGTGTTGCCTTTTGATAGGTAGGGTCTGGTGCTTTATGAGTCCTGGTAGTGCTGTTATGATATGGGGGGTTTGCTATGGGTTCTAAATGGGCAGTGTTAGTAGTAGTTCCTAATGTGCCTGGCGGTTGGCACTGGATTATAGTAATATAGAAATTTTCTAGTCTTTCTTTATCCATGCACACATTATGCAAATATTTATGCAAATGAGGCCCCTTATGCAAATGAGGACCCGTGTCTTATGCGGCCCCCGGGTTACTTTACAAGTCCTCATTCGGCCCTCAAAGCAATTTGAGTTTGAGACCCCTGGGTTAGACCAAATAGCATGTTGAGCTGAAATCCTTTGCTCGCACCCTGTGGCATTCTCCAGAAACTTGAAAGCCATCTGAGTGGAGTGAATAACCCCTAGGCCCTTATCCTGTTCCCCTACCTGCATGCCCATCAGCAGGTCCATAGGAGTGTGGGGCATAAGCTTGCTTTCCAGCTGAACCCAAACCGTTTTTTCCTCGGAAGGGCCAACATCCATCCACTGTAGTCCCTGTTTCAATATAAGCGCATTATGATACCACTCAAAGTCAGGGAACTGCACACCACCCCTCTCCTTGCTTGCTTTTAACTTTCTAATCGCAATCCGGGGAGGTTTGCCTTGCCAAAGGAAAGTTGTTAACAAACGCTCCACCCCCTTGTAGAAGGTCCTTGGAAAACTTAAGCCGCAGCAACTAGCGACAAAAGCTCCCCGGTCGGGGTAGAGCGGAGGACCAGAGCTTTTCCCGCTCCAGCACCTCCGGCCCAATCCGGGCCGTGGGAGGACCCAGCTGCCCAACTTAAAAGCAGCCGTGGGCAGGAAACTGCCCTTTTAGCCGCAGCAACTAGCGACAAAAGCTCCCCGGTCGGGGTAGAGCGGAGGACCAGAGCTTTTCCCGCTCCAGCACCTCCGGCCCAATCCGGGCCGTGGGAGGACCCAGCTGCCCAACTTAAAAGCAGCCGTGGGCAGGAAACTGCCCTTTTAGCTGCAGCAACTAGCGACAAAAGCTCCCGGTCGGGGTAGAGCGGAGGACCAGAGCTTTTCCCGCTCCAGCACCTCCGGCCCAATCCGGGCCGTGGGAGGACCCAGCTGCCCAACTTAAAAGCAGCCGTGGGCAGGAAACTGCCCTTTTAGCCGCAGCAACTAGCGACAAAAGCTCCCCGGTCGGGGTAGAGCGGAGGACCAGAGCTTTTCCCGCTCCAGCACCTCCGGCCCAATCCGGGCCGTGGGAGGACCCAGCTGCCCAACTTAAAAGCAGCCGTGGGCAGGAAACTGCCCTTTTAGCCGCAGCAACTAGCGACAAAAGCTCCCCGGTCGGGGTAGAGCGGAGGACCAGAGCTTTTCCCGCTCCAGCACCTCCGGCCCAATCCGGGCCGTGGGAGGACCCAGCTGCCCAACTTAAAAGCAGCCGTGGGCAGGAAACTGCCCTTTTAGCCGCAGCAACTAGCGACAAAAGCTCCCCGGTCGGGGTAGAGCGGAGGACCAGAGCTTTTCCCGCTCCAGCACCTCCGGCCCAATCCGGGCCGTGGGAGGACCCAGCTGCCCAACTTAAAAGCAGCCGTGGGCAGGAAACTGCCCTTTTAGCCGCAGCAACTAGCGACAAAAGCTCCCCGGTCGGGGTAGAGCGGAGGACCAGAGCTTTTCCCGCTCCAGCACCTCCGGCCCAATCCGGGCCGTGGGAGGACCCAGCTGCCCAACTTAAAAGCAGCCGTGGGCAGGAAACTGCCCTTTTAGCCGCAGCAACTAGCGACAAAAGCTCCCCGGTCGGGTAGAGCGGAGGACCAGAGCTTTTCCCGCTCCAGCACCTCCGGCCCAATCCGGGCCGTGGGAGGACCCAGCTGCCCAACTTAAAAGCAGCCGTGGGCAGGAAACTGCCCTTTTAGCCGCAGCAACTAGCGACAAAAGCTCCCCGGTCGGGGTAGAGCGGAGGACCAGAGCTTTTCCCGCTCCAGCACCTCCGGCCCAATCCGGGCCGTGGGAGGACCCAGCTGCCCAACTTAAAAGCAGCCGTGGGCAGGAAACTGCCCTTTTAGCCGCAGCAACAAGCGACAAAAGCGACCAGGGCGGGGTAGAGCGGAGGACCAGAGCTTTTCCCGCTCCAGCACCTCCGGCCCAATCCGGGCCGTGGGAGGACCCAGCTGCCCAACTTAAAAGCAGCCGTGGGCAGGAAACTGCCCTTTTAGCCGCAGCAACTAGCGACAAAAGCTCCCCGGTCGGGGTAGAGCGGAGGACCAGAGCTTTTCCCGCTCCAGCACCTCCGGCCCAATCCGGGCCGTGGGAGGACCCAGCTGCCCAACTTAAAAGCAGCCGTGGGCAAGCGCGCCCGCGCCTTGCGGGCCCGCGCCTGAGGGCCTCGCAAGAGGGCCCTTTGGCGTGGCCCTTAGGCGGTGGCACGACAGGCACAAACCAAGAAACCAACGACTCCACTCCAACAGCGGGATCGAGCGGGTCGGAGCACCAGGCCACCCCCACCACGCCGTTCTGCCCAATCCGAGCAACAGGATCTTCATTTAAAAGGAGCGCCAGCTGGCGAGTGGCCTCTTCGGCAGCCCAGCACTCCGATCCTCCAGCAGGAAACGAAAAGGAACACCATAGGAAAGTTCGCACCGGCAGGCGGGCGGTCCTTTTCAGCTCCCGACACCTTCCCCAACTCTCCCCAGTCGGGGGATCGAGCCTCCAGCAGTGGGAACACCAACGGAGCCTTCTCTGCCCATCGGGGCACGTGACCTGCAAACTTTAAAGTTTGCGCCGGCAGGCGTACACACGTGGTCCACTAAAGGACTAGAGACGCTCACCATCTACCAACGAAGATCAACATAAGCATAAAGCTAGAGCTCCCTCAAGGTTGAGCTCGCTCCTACCATCCTCCGGACACCCAGCTGATACAGCAAGTATATCACAACTATTTGATCATCCTTGTTTCTGGCTTACCAACATACCTAGTCATATTGTTGAACGTACCCAACATTCATAATAACAGGTACCCTATTTTATGGCTGCCTGTTATTAATCATTACACCCACCCACCCTTAACTACAGACTCCAACATCCAAAAATGTACATATACTATTGCTAGTAGCTTTAACTTTTCCACCATTAATCCTTTAGGCACCTTTGCTAATAGCCTACCTAATTTAGCTATATCTGTTAGAATCTAGTTCTGTCCACTTAGCTGGCTAGCCTAAAACTATCCTTACCTTACTAAAGTGAACTACCTGCAGCTAGCAAACTAACATAGCTGACGCTGTTACCAATACTCAATGACCTTTAGTCACTGTTGTCTGTAATAAATGCCCTACAATTACTGTTGCCAGTATTCAACTAACTTGAAAACTGTAATTACATAGCAATTACTGTTGCTAATAAAAAAGGATATACTGTTGCCAGTAGAAAAGGATATACTACTGTTGCCAGTAGAAAAAGATATACTGTTGATATACTGTTGCCAAAATGTCTTGCTCAAATACCTTCTGTCTAAAACTAATATGCAGCTGTTTAATAATTTTGACACTTATCACACTGACAAACAGTCAAAACAACAATATTTACAAACCAATCCCAATAATTCAGAGAAGCATCCGCCCAGATCCCCCTTCATCTCAAATGCATATTGGCATCAATATAAAAATAAATCACCACAGACTAATACATATAAAACCTACTACATTCGCCCATCTACACACTCAACCAACAACCATTCAAACTTTGTCCTGTATATTAATAAATGCAAGATCTATGAAAAATAAACTACCTATCTTCACTGACTTACTAAATGATAAAAAGCCAGACATCCTATGTGTTACTGAAACTTGGCTAACTGACTCTGATGTTGTTTACCTGAACCAACTCAACACTAACATCTATGACATATCTCATACACACAGAAACTCTAAAAAAGGAGGTGGTGTCCTTATAATGACAAAAAAAGAACTAAAGGCGAAACCACATACATCTGATCTCCCAAATAACATTGACACCCTCATCTTAAAAATAGATCATTTCAAAATTTGCTTATTATACAGGCCACCGGATCAAAAATCTGAAAACTTAGATGCCCTAATAGAACTCCTCAGCTCATCCACAGTCTCCAACCCTATAATATCACTAGGAGATTTTAACCTCCCATCCCTGCCACCTTCACACTCAGCTCTTTTCTTGGAATCAATAGCAGATATGGGTTTCCTCCAAATAATCAATACAAAGACTCATAAGAAAGGTGGAACCCTTGATCTAGTCTTTCTACCTGAAGCTTTCCAAAAACACTTTAACCAGTCATCGCTTGAGTGTATACCAGTTCCTTGGTCAGACCACCACCTGATCAAATTCACCTTAGCCTACACTGGAAGAGACAACAAAAATAACCTACAAATTACCCCTCCACCTAGATTCACAAAATTTAACGCTGATGAATTCATCAATCTAACTATCCCCTATCTCACCCTTGTACCAACTGACCTAGATGAAGCTGTCGCATCATGGCACAAAACAATTAACAATGCAGCTGCCTATAAACAATCCATTAAAAAGAAAAGCTACTCTAGAATAGGAGATGCCCCCTGGTTCAACAGCACCTTAAGACGTATGAAGAGAGAATTGAGAAATATTGAATCTAAATGGCGCAAAACCAAATCCATCCCTTATTACAATGCGTATCACAGCCACCTTAAAATGTACAAAGAAGCATCTGATGGCGCAAAGAAAAATTACCACTCAACCATACTTAATAAATCCATTAATAGACCAAGAGAACTTTTTAGTATCGTCCAAAACTTAACTAATAACACATATGGGACCAGCAACGATACTATTGATATCTCTGCCCAGACTCTAGCAAACCACTATATGAATAAAGTAAAATCTATTGCATTCACACCAAATCCTCTATCCCTTTCCCACCAACATCAATTAGAAAAATGGTCCGACTTCCACCCTATAACCAAAGACACTATCAAGACTACTATTTCAAACCTGAACACTACGACCTCTCAACTTGATCCATGTCCGGTAAACTGGATCAAACATACCCTCACTACACTATCCCCCTTTATCCTTCCCATAGTCAACCTATCGCTGCGCCAAGGATACTTACCACCTTCCCTCAAACATGCACAAATCCGACCAATAATTAAAAATAACACCCTTGACAAAACATCACCCAACTCCTACAGACCTATCTCTAGCATTCCATTTATGGCTAAACTGATTGAAAAGGTCATCCAAACTCAAACACAAGACCATATAGAAACCTCAGCCCCACTTGATGACCAACAATATGGCTTTCGCCCCTACCATGGTGTGGACACTCTATTAACTGTACTCCTCGATACATTAATACGAGGTATTGATAACCCTAAACAAGCTTTCATTCTCCTCTTTCTAGACATCTCTGCAGCATTTGACAGTGTACACCATGCTCTAATGCTTAACAGACTAAAACAAATAGGAATCCACTCAACTGTACAAAATTGGTTAACTCATATCTAACTGATCGAACCCAAACCGTCCGAACTAACACAGAAACTTCTAAAACATACAAACAGGAAATTGGTCTCCCACAAGGCTCCGCCCTCTCTGCCCTCCTATTTAATATATATTCAACCAGTCTGTGACATTTTCAAGAAATTTAAAGTCCACTATCACATATACGCAGACGACATGATGATGTACATACCATTCACAATCCCAACACTCCCACTACAACTGTTAACAGAATGCTTCTCTGAATTAACAATCTGGCTAAAGGAACACAATCTCCATATCAATCATTCTAAAACGGATATATTAATAGTAACTAAAAATCAATCCTACATACCTCCAACACACATCACTCTCCAAAATCACAACATTACTATAAAAAATGAAGTGAAATACCTAGGTGTCACCCTTGACTCACACCTTAGTATGGACACACCTTAGAAACATCACTAAGAAAATCTACTTTAAACTCAAAATTTTAAAACAACTACGTCCTCTTGTACTTCTACATGATTTTCTGAGCATTGTCCAGGCCATCATCACACCACACTTTGATTTCGCAAATCTCACCCTACTAGGAACAACAAAACAAAACATTAAAAGACTTCAACTTGCCCAAAATGCAGCAGCAAGAATTGTAATGAAGGTTCCACCATTTGAACACATTACCCCTATACTAGCAAACCTTCACTGGCTCCCAATTCAATCCAGAATAAATCACAAATTGATTATCACTACATTTAAGACACTAAATACAATGGCCCCAGTCCCCTTAACAAAACTTATTACTAAAGACACATCCCAAACTATGCTACGGAGAGGCCACACGAATAAAATTAGGATCCCGAAAGAATTCACAACTACTAAAAAAACTACTAATAAAAAAGCGTTTTCACATGCAGCTCCCACCCTATGGAACTCCCTCCCCGAAGAAATAAGGGCATTAAATGATGCAAAGGAACTCCGCAAGAAATTAAAAACATATCTATTCATCTCCCATTTTGGCACACTTGAAAATACCTTACCTCTAACAGGTAATGGTTAATAGCGACCTAAGGTACACCAACTCCAATTCTCCTACCTAACTACAATTAAAAAGTCGATTAAATAACTACTTGTAATTCTTGTAAATAGATATATGTAATAGTTCAAAATATGTAAATAGTTCGATTGTTATTTAACAAATTCTACTATATTTAATCCATTCATGTTTAATGTATTTAGCAAAATTGTACCTAGTTAACTAATGTTCCATGTAAAACAGACTTGTAAATCTGTTCATTCCTTGTTCACTGTGAACCGCACCTGATCTGTGGAAGGTAGCGGTATATAAGCAACTGTTAAATAAAATAAATAAATAAATAAATAAATCATCCCCAGTATATAGTTAATCTTAGGAACCAAGACCATTTTGTTGGAATTCAATCTACCCCAACAGGAGAGATGTAAGGGAGACCATCTCAAAGTAAACGACTGAACCATTTCTTTGATAACTTGCACATTGAACTGCACTGTCTCCTCTAATGATGAACAGTACTGAACCCCGAGGTACTTAAACCTAGAGGCTTCCCACTTGAAATTAAATTGATCGACCAAGGAGGAGAAGGTCAACCTATTCATTGGGAAAGCCGTGGATTTCATCCAATTAATTTTGTAGCCTGATAATTTGGCATACGCGGCTATAATTTCCAAAACCCTCCCGATCGCAGGGGGCTGAAGGAACAACAACAGATCATCAGCATATGCAGACAGCTTCACCTGCTTCCCTGCCACTTCCAGCCCCTTGATCTCCTCAGCCTGTCTTAACAAGATTGCCAGAGGCTCCAATGCAATGTTAAAGAGTAGAGGGGATAGTGGGCACCCTTGCCTAGTCCCTCTCTTTAGACAGAAAGGGGAGGATAACGTCCCATTCACCAGAATTCTAGCACAGGGGGACGTGTATAGAAGTTGGATCATTTGTCTGAACCTCTTCCCAAAACCAAACCACGCCAATGCCTGATTCAAAAACCCCCACTCCAGCCGATCGAAGGCTTTCTCCGCGTCCACTGAAAGCCCTACTATAGGCTCTTGCAATCGCTCCGCGGCTGAGAACAAGTTTAAAAAAAGCCGCCCGTTGTCCGCAGTGGAGCGGCCTGGGATGAACCCACATTGATCCGGGTGTATCAACAAAGGCACCACCTGAGCTATTCTTTGTGCAAGAACTGCAGAAAATAGTTTATAATCCGCATTTAATAAGGATATCGGACGGTAATTCTCCACTTTTTGGGGATCTCTCCCTGGCTTTTCTAGGATCACAATAATCGCTTCACTGAAAGCCCCCAACCCTGGCGACTGTTCCAGGAGAGCCTGAAAGTACAACAGAAAATAGGGCAGTAAGTGTTCCGCAAAAACTTGGTAAAACTCAACGGGAATTGCATCCGGCCCTGCTGCCTTACCACCCTTCATACCTCTCAACCTCTCCCTGAGCTCCTCAAGTGTCAGGGGGCCATCGAGAGTGGACATCTGAGCGGCCGAGAGTACCGGATGGGGTACCTTACTATACAAATCCTGAAAGGCCCTCGGATCTATCTCCGCTTCAGAAGTATACAGACAACTGTAAAACTCCCGGAACGCTTCAGCCATATCGCCCTCTGCCGTCAACAATCCTCGGGATTCATGCAGAATAGCTGCCACTTTAGGTCTTGAAACTCTAGGACTGAGCGTGCATGCCAGTAAGCGCCCTGCTTTGTTACCTTCACCATACCAACTACTTTGCGCATTGTGCACCATCGACCGCACCTCAGTGTTTAAACAGACATTATACTGATAGCGTAGCTTTTGCAACCTCATTAGTATACACGGATCCAACCTTGAAACCAACAATCTTTCCCCCGCTTGAATTTGGGCAGACAATTCCTGAAGTTTCCCCTTCTTTTCCCTTGCCACCTTAATTTTGTAGCTGGTTGTTTCCGCTCTAATTACCGCTTTAAAGGCTTCCCACCACGCCCATACCGGTGTAGCCTCGAGCAAGTTTGTTTCAAAATATCGCGTAATGGCCTCTCTAATTACTACACAGTATTCAGGATCCTTTAAAAGTTCTCTGGGAAAAAAACAAGTCGACTTACTGTTACCCCTGCCCTCCAACCGGACCTCCAACGTAATGTATGCATGGTCAGAAATATGCATTTCCCCGATATGGGCTTGAGCAACGGAGTTTATGAGAGCCTGCGACACTAAAAAATAATCTATGCGCGAGTGGGAGTTATGAGGAATAGAATAGAAGGTATACTCCCTATCTACCAGGTGAAATAATCTCCAAACATCCACCAGCCCTACAGCTTGCATAAGAGACAGGAGGACCGTGTTAGCCCTACTGTGCTTACGAGAGCGATATGGAAGCCGGTCTACCAGTGGGTCGAGTACTAGATTAAAATCCCCCCCAATAATCCATGGGTGCTCCTCCCATTCCTGTACCTCCTCAGAAAGTTTCTGGAAGAATGCCACGTCATCCGCATTTGGACCGTACACATTCATTATTGCCACTTTGACCCCACCAATTTGCACCAGTACCTTAACCCATCTTCCCTCCAAGTCAGCCTTATCCTGAAGCACGTGCAAGTCTAGCTGCTTTTGTACTAGAATAGCAACCCCATTTTTTCCCCCATGCTGCAGAATGGCCAACTAAGAGATAGTTCCCTAGCCCGAGTTTCCTAGTTTCTGGGGAAGACAAATGAGTCTCCTGCAACAGGACAATGTCCGCTGCCTTTTTTTTACAAAAAAGTAGGATCTTTTTCCGTTTGATAGGATTTAGAACACCTTTAACGTTCAGAGATACCAGCCTAATAGGCCTCATGTTGCAAGATCAACCTCCCATGCCAGAAGACACATCCCAGAGTACTACCAGAAAGCCCATCTTCAACTGGGCTGCCATTTATTCCCAGGGCGACCCCCCCACTTACACCCTCCCCCCCCCCCCACCCCAAAAATCATCTCCGGGTGAACCCACACAGCTAGATACCCCATTATCCCGCTCCTTCCCAGATTTAAACCCTAGCATGTTCAACCAATCTAACAGTATAACAGCAGGATAACAACATATTAAACAGTACCACAACTTCATCCTGCCCTATTCCCTTACCCCCCCTCCCCCCACCACCATATCCCACCAAACAATCCCAGCACATAGCTACTACACATTTATATCAACGAGGGTACGTTAACATATCAACTAAACACTTATATAGCAGATAAGGCCCCTTCCAGAAGACTGCGAAGGACCAGATAAAGCGAGGAAAGGTGGTAAAAGTCAGCGGACCTCTCCACTATAAGGGAGCTTGCCCAGAAACCACCCTGCTGCCTTCTTTATAGCAACATATTGCAGGCCAACAAAGCCCTTGTACAGGTTACCACGCTCAGAACATAGTCTCATTGCATGAAAGTCGCCTCTTTCTCCTCCAGAAACGCTTGCAGGGCCGCAGGATCTTCGAATGTCCTGGTTTGATTATGCAAAGTAATCCTCATCCTTGCGGGGTAAAATAATCCATATCTAGCCTGCAGCTTCTGCAGCCTCGGACGAAACGCCAGGAGCTGTTTCCTCTTGTATACTGTGGCTTTACTGAAATCAGGGTAAAGTGCAACAGTGTGTCCCTCATATTTTATGGGAGCTCTTGCCTTCGCCGCCGTCATTATCGCTGCCACTTGAGAGTACCGCAGCACCCTCAGTATCATCGGGCGCGGCAGCCGCACTTGCGGGCCTGTACTCATAGGAACTCGGTGGGCCCTGTCAATTTCAAAGGCCTGCGGAAATTGCAAATGCAGCATCGTAGGGAGCACCCTCTCCAAGAATTCCACAGCATTGCCACCTTCCACTCCCTCCGGGAGCCCCACGATTCTTATATTGTTCCTCCTAGCCCTATTGCCCTGATCTTCCAGGTTCCGTTCCAAGGCATCTACTCGTTTGCTAAGCTTTTCCACTTGCTTTAAACGAGTATCCTGCATTGCCATGTTTCCTTCCACAACCATTATCCGGCCTTCCAACATGGCTATCTGCTCTTTCATCTCTTTTAACTCCAGGATCTCAGCCTGCACTTCTGCCAGCGTTTCCCCGTTCACTGCCACCATCGCTCTTACCGCTTATATCTCAGCCAGAACCTCCGACAAACCCGCAGCTTGTTCCTGCACGTGCGAGGCCTTCTGCGGCGAAGGAGGGTCTGCCTTCTGCCTCTTTACTCCCGCATTCGTCGCCCCTCCATATTCCAGTCGCGTGGGTTTACCGGCAGCCATCTCGCACCGCTCTTAGGGGTCCCGGGGAGGAGGGGGAGCGACTTCCAAATTCTGCTAGGACCGAGGATTTAGTAGGATTCCGCGGAGAGCTGTGATTATGCGGCCATCTCTGCTCGAGCCAGGCTCCGCCCCACAAAAGCAGACGCATACTTAGCGATTTCATATTTTCACTTGTGGTTTTATTTTTATTTTAAACTAGTTATTAACAGAGATATACATACGGGTCATACATATATATACTTTTTGGTTCTATTAATATTATAGGACATATTTGAAAATACAACCACATACAGAGGTATGTTATTGAGGTTATGCATTATGTTTTTTTAAAGTTTAAATCATGACTAGTTTTTCATATTTTTTCTAATTATTTTAAAGCAGTCATGTAAGTGCTTTCTCTTCTGCTTATCCTGACTTTATGCGTTTCCTGTGCTTGTCTAAATTAATTTTTAATATTTTTTAATATATATGTTTAATTCAATTATTAATTTTTATACATGTGTTTTAAAAGTTACGTCAATATTGATATTACAGTTCATTAAAAGGCCCTTTTAGGTTTGTAATTTTGTTATAATTTGAATTGTTTTACTTATATTTATGTGTGATTTAATTCTTGTTTTATATATGCTTTAGTTAAGCCAGCCCCTGATGAAGGCATAACGAAACACAGCCTGTGTCGGGCCAGTGGCTTATAGTGACCAACAAAAGTGTTTTCTTCCATTGCTGTTCACGTTTTTTTTGGATTGGTTACCCTAGCCTATCTATATTCTGATAACATAAACAATCGATCTATGTTTACCCGTTCCACTCCGTTCATTAATTTTATAGACTTCTATCATATCTCCCCTCAGCCATCTCTTTTCCAGGTTAAAGAGCCCTAACCTTATTAGCCTTTCTTCATAGGGGTATCATTCCATCCCCTTTACCATTTTGGTGGCTCTTCTCTGAACCTTTTCTAATAACGCTAAATCCTTTTTAAGATACGGCGACCAGAATTGCACACAATATTCAAGGTGCAGTCTCACCATGGAATGATATAGAGGCATTATAATATTCATTGTTTTATTTTCCATTCCTTTCCTTATGATACCTAGCATCCTATTTGCTCTCTTGGCCGCCACTACACACTGGGCCGAGGGTTTTAACATGTTATCCACAATGACACCTAAATCTTTTTCCTGGGTGATAGTTCCTAATGTGGAACCTTGCATTGTGTAACCATAGTTTGGGTTGTTCTTCCCTAGGTGCATAACTTTGCACTTGTCCACATTAAATTTCATCTGCCATTTTGATGCCCAGTCTTCCAATTTATCAAGATCCTTCTGCAATTTTCCACAATCCTCCTGGGTTCTAACAACTTTAAATTGTTTTGTGCCATCTGCAAATTTGATAACCGCACTCGTTTATTCCCTTTTCTAGGTCATTTATGAATATGTCAAAAAGCAGTGGACCCTGGGATACACCACTATTCACCTTTCTCCATTGGAAAAATTGGCCATTCAGCCCTACCCTCTTGCTTTCTATCTTTTAACCAGTTCCTGATCCACAATAGTACACTGCCTCCTATCCCATGATTCTTTAGTTTTGCCTGATGAGGGACCTTGTCAAAGGCTTTCTGAAAGTCCAAACACACTATATCAACCGGCGCACTTTTGTTTACCTGTTTATTCACACCTTCAAAAAAACATAACAGATTAGTAGGACAAGATCTTCCTTATCTAAAGCCATGTTGGCTGTCTCCCATTAAGCCATGACTATCTACATGTTCAGCAATTTTGTACTTTATGATGGTTTCTACCATTTTTCCCAGTACTGTAGTTTCCCGGATCACCCCTGGAACCCTTTTTAAAAATTGGTGTTACGTTCGCCATCCTCCAATCTTCAGGTATTATAGATGATTTTTAATGATAGTTCACAGATTACTAATAGCAGGTCTGCAATCTTATATTTCAGTTCTTTCAACAACCTTGGATGTATATCATCCGGCCCTGGTGATTTGCTACTCTTCAGTTTATCTAATAGTTGTAATACATCTTCCCGATGTATCGATATTTCCTTCAATTCTTCTGCACCTTTAAATACCACTTCAGTCATGGGTAATATCCCTACGTCTTCCTCAGTAAAGACCGAAGCAAAGAATTCATTCAGTCTCTCCACTATTGCCTCTTAGTGCACCTTTAATCCCTCTATCATCTAATAGACCAACTGACTCTCTCACAGTTTTTTTGCTACGAATGTACTTCAGAAAGTCTTTATTATGCGTTTTAGCTTCCGCAGCAAGCTTCTTCTCAAATTTTCACTTTGCCTGCCTTATCAATGCCTTGCATTTAACTTGCCAGTGCTTGTGCTGTTTCCAGGTTTCGTCGTTTGGCTCTTTTTTCCATTTCCTGAAAGATGCGGTTTTTGGCAACAACAGCCTCTCTGACCTCACCTTTAAACCATGCTGGCAGTTTTTTGGACTTCCTTCTTTAACTTTTGCAACTGCTCCTTTTAGTTTTTTCTCAACTATTTTCCTCATTTTATCATAGTCTTCCTTTCGAAAGTTAAAAGGTAGTACTGTGGATTTCCTTACCATCCCTCCTCCATTAATTAGATCAAACGCGATCATGCTATGATCACTATTGCCAAGTGGCCCCAACAACCTTATCTCTTGCACCAGATCTGGTGTTCCACTAAGGACTAGGTCCAATATGGCTTCCCCTCTGGTTGGTTCATGAACCAGCTGCTCCAAGAAGCAGTCATTTATTTCATCTAGGAACTTTATCTCCCTAGCATGTCCTGCCGTGACACTGTCCCAGTCGATACCGGGGTAATTGAAATCACCCATTATTATTACTGTGCTGTAACATTTGTTAGCTTCCTTGATTTCTTTGAGCATTTCATCATCCATTTGTTCATTCTGGCCAGGTGGTCGATAGTACCCCTCCCACTGCCTTTTGGGTCCTGCTTGTGGAACGGGAAGCATTCTGGAGAATGCTACCCTGGAAGTTCTGGATTTCAACTTCCTGCCTAAAAACCTAAATTTAGCCTACCACATTTTCCTATGTCATTAGTACCGACATGTACCAAGACAGCAGACTCCTCCCCAGCACTATCTAAGACCTTATCTAGGTGGCACGTGAGGTCCGCTACCTTCGCACCAGGCAGGCATGTTACCAGGCGATCCTCACATCCACCAGCCACCCAGCTATCTACATGCCTAATGATCAAATCACCAACTATAACGGCTGTCCTAACCCTTCCCTCATGGGCACATGGAGAAACTTCCTCAGTGCGAAAGGGTTTTTCATCACCTGGAGGACAGGTCCTAGTTACAGGATCACTTCCTGCCACACCAGGGTGATGCTCTCCTGTCACGTGACCTCTCTCCTCTATGGCAACAGGGATGCTGCCAAACTGGAGGTGGGACTTCAGGACTATATCCTTGTAGGTCTCGTCGATGTACCTCTCTTCTTTCTTATGTCTTCCAAGTCTGCTACTCTAGCCTCTAGAGAACTGACTCGTTCCCTGAGAGCAAAGAACTCCTTGCACCTAGTGCACATGTAAGGCCTCTCACCAACTGGAAAAAATCATACATGTGACACTCAATGCAAAAGACTGGAAAGCCCCCATCTCGCTGCTGGACTGCTGTTTTCATCTTAGTTTTAAGCTTGTGTTTAGATCTTTAAGTTCTTTACTTACTAAGGGTTGCTATGGATACTTATACTAATATAATGTACCTAATACTTTTAATATACCTTGTTCACCTGAAGCTTAATCTCAGTTCCTTAGTGTATGACTGATTTGGATAATGAGCTGCACTTGAGAGCACCTCCTTTCCTTTAAGATGTGTAAGTTCCTATAAAGCTATGATTATCCCAGGGGTGGGAGGGTGTTGGGGAAGGAGGGAGGGAAATAACACTTATTAAAAGAGGGCTGCTACACAGTACCCTGTCCTGTGCTTCTGAGGTAAGCTGTGACCAACTTCCTGGGTGATTAACAGTCCTTGCTTGGATAGAAGGAGTCTTTCAAAATGGCCTTTTCACCTGCCACCTGGCGTTAGTACCCATTGAAAAAATTTCACAGGTCTCTTGTCCCCTTTGCAGCTCTCATTTCATGCACAGCTATATCAGCAGTCAGATGTCCCAAGGGCTTTGATATAATCACATCATAAATGTTGGCTATACTCTAAAAAGATTTCAGCTCCTCCCCAGTAGCCAGTTAAGTGCCTTTCGACCTGGGAGTCTCATTTTCTAGCACTTTAGTGCAATTATTTTGTGACTATTTACTGGGTTTTCATGGTAAGACATGGAAGTAGATTACCAGGCCTTTCTTCTGTGCAGTTAATGCTAATGTTGTTGCTGTTGTCACAGAAATTTGATCCTCTGCTGCCAACACCATCCCATTCTGCTGCTGCCCAGATGGATGGTTTATCTTAGTCTGGAATCGCAGCTAAGAGATGTCCATCATGGGAGACTCTGCTGGTAGTTAAGCTACTGATAGCTTAGTCTCAGCAATACTGATGCACTCAAGCCCTCACAGCACGACAAGCTGCAAACCAAGTGAGGGGATCATGTAGATAGTCATGGTTTAATGAGAGAAAGCCAACATGGATTTAACCAAAGAAAGCTTTGTCTAACTAATCTCTTATAGTTTTTGGGAGATGTGAATAAACAGGTAGACAAAGTTGAGCTGGTTGTATCTGGATTTTCAGAAATCCTTTGACAAGGTCCCTCATGAGAGAGTCTTGGGGTAATTAAAAAGTAATGCGAGAGGAGACAGTGCACTATTGTGGATTAGGAATTGGTTGAAAGAAAACAGAGAGTAGGGCTAAATGGCCAATTTTTTCAATGGAAAAAGGTGAGTAGTGGAGAGTACCCCAGGGATCTGTGCTGGGCCCACTACTTTTTAACGTATTTATAAATGACTTGGATATTGGAATAATGAATGAGCTGATCAAATTTGCAGATGACACACAATTATTCAAACTTGTTAAAACACAAGAGGATTATGAAAAATTGCAAGAAGACCTTGAAATACTGGGAGACTGGGCATCCAAATGGCAGATGAAATTTAATGTGGAGAAATAAATTAGGCACCTAAGGAGGAACAACCCAAATAATTAGTACATAATGCATGGTTCCACATTAGGAATCAGCACCCAGGAAAAGAATCTGTGCATCATTGTGGATAATACACTGAAGCCCTCTGCGCAGGGCACAGCCGCAGCCAAGTAAGCAAATAGAGTGCCAGGAATCATAAGGAAAGGAATGGGGAATACATCCTAAGTTATTATAATGCCTCTGTATTGCTCTATGGTGCAATCATACTTTGAATATTGTGTGCAATTCTGGTCGCCATATCTTAAAAAGGATATAACAGAATTAAAAAAGTTACAGTGGCCAAAATGGTAAAGGGGATGGATGGATACCCTATGAGGAAAGGCTTAAAAGGTTAGAGCTCTTCAACTTGGAAAAGAGACAGCTGAGGGGGAGATATGATAGAGGTCTATAAATTAATGAATGGAACAGGTAAATGCAGATCAGTTGCTTTCTCCTTCAAAAAGTAGAAAGTCTAGGGGACAAGCAATGAAGCTACAATGTAGCACATTTAAGACTAATCAAGGAAATTATTTTTTTCACTCAACACGTAATCAAACTCTGGAATTCATTACCAGAGGATGTATTAAAAGCTGTTAGAGTAACTGGATTTAAAAGAGGTTTAGGCGAGCCTGGATGAAAAGTCCAAAAATCATTATTGAAGAAGATTTGTAAAATCCATTGCTTACCCCTGGGACAAGCAGCATGGAACTTGTGTACCTTTTCTGATCCTGACAGGTACTGGTACTGACAGGTACTGGTACTGACAGGTACTGGATTGACCACTGTTGGAAACAGGATACTAGACTTCCTAAACCCTCGGTCTGAACCATTATAACATGTCTTATGTTCTTACACTGTACTTCTTCACTGGTGCTCAAGAGCCTGGGCCCAACTCGCTCCCCCAATCCCCTATCCCTTCAGCTGTAGGCTGTAAATAAAGAGGTCTCTTACTTGTTTTCTTCTGGGAAACATTAGTCACAGCTTTATTCACATTATAGCAACGTTCTAGCAACTCCACTGACTGACCTTTTCAATGCCTCGTTGGAGTCGGGAGTGGTGCCAAAGGACTGGAGAGAGGCTCATGTGGTGCCTTTACACAAAAGCGGAAGTAAGGATGTGGTTGAAAACTACAGGCCGGTTAGTTTAACTTCGGTGGTGAGTAAATTATTGGAAACGCTGCTGAAAGAGAAAATCGTGAGGTTTCTGGAGTCCAGCGGATTACAGGATCCAAGGCAGCATGGATTCACCAGAGGCAGGTCTTGTCAGACAAATCTGATTGATTTCTTTGACTGGGTGACCAGGGAGTTGGACCGAGGGAGAGCCCTAGATGTGGTGTATCTAGATTTCAGTAAAGCCTTTGACACTGTTCCTCACAGGTGACTTATAAACAAACTGAGCACCCTAGGGATGGACCCTAAAGTTACTGCTTGGGTTAGAAATTGGTTGGGTGGGAGGCGACAAAGAGTACAAGTAAATGGAGCTCACTCTGAGGAGAAGGATGTTACCAGTGGTGTGCCCCAGGGATCTGTCCTTGGTCCGATTCTTTTTAACATCTTTGTTAGTGATATAGCGGAAGAGCTGTCAGGTAAGGTTTGCCTCTTTGCAGATGATACCAAAATCTGCAATAGAGTAGACACCCAAGAAGGTGTAGATAACATGAGAAGGGATCTAGCTAAGCTTGAAGAATGGTCTAGAATTTGGCAGCTGGGATTTAATGTTAAAAAATGTAAGGTCATGCATTTGGGCTGCAGCAACCTCCCCCACTACAAAACCAAGGTAATAGCTCTTTTTGTGTCTTCGTTAAGATATGAAGGCCTAAAATATTTTGTATGCTCTTCAGGCAGAAAGGGACAAGGTGTGGGCAGATCACATATTAGGGACGGCTACGTTAAAGGTTTGGCCAATCGCCAGAAGCCTCGAGTTTCCTGCCCTCTGAGAGAACATGGAATTCCCCTCTGGGGACTCATCTTGAATGCTTCGTGATTGGGCACGAATCCTGAAGGAAGATGGGTATTTAAAGTCATTCCAGGAGCTTGCAAGGGATTATCAGCTATGCCAACAGGAAGTTTTTGCCTACCTACAGTTGCAGCACTATCTCCTGTCTAAGGAGAAGCAACAAATATGCACTAACTTTGCAGGTAAGCTGTCCTTATTTTTTGAGCTTGATAGCTGTGAACAGATGTCACTTTCTCTTCTTCAGAAAACATTGTCTGGGCTAGAGGCACCTAAGCAATATGACTTGGTGGCTTGTAGATGGAATGTTGAGTTGGGCACATCTAGGACAGGGGAGGATATCATTAAGAGCGTTGCTCAGTCTCCTCAGGTGGTTCCCAAGGTGACTCTGTGGGAACGTCTGTGTAAAGTAATTTTGCGCACTTACATCCCTCCAACATGGGCATTTAGAGCTGGACTAGTGTCTACAGAGATGTGTGGTCAGAGTCAACCCAAGGGTGATACGGGGCCATGTATGAAGACTCATTGTGGGGCTTCATTTGCATAGCCACAGGACCTCATTTGCATAAATTACATTTATTTTATTTTAATATGTATATGTTGCCCATCTAAACTTTTAGGTGGCTTTCAAAGGAGCCCTTCACAAGCCTGGCAATGACTTAGGGGCATGTTTACTAAATATTAATATGCGTTCAGTGCCACTGCACCAATAGAAATAAATAGGTGTTGCTGCACTTAGCGCACATTAATATTTGTGAATGCGCGTTAACTTTTATTAGACATTCCTCTCAATGAGTGTCTCAATAGCATTTGCATGGGCAGTGAGGGTAAAGAAAGACTAGCAGATTACTATACAGGTACTCCTCGCTTAACGACCGCGTTCCGTTACAACGACCTGGTCATTAAGCGAATTGGTCGTTAAGCGAGGAACTGCATGTACATAGTAAATATATGGTATATGACAATATAGACGATACAGACAATACAGACAATACAGTATTCTTACCAGGAAACCAGCAGTACCAGACCTCAGAATAGTGTACAATTTCAGCCATGAATGATGTATGACTTTGAGACGCAGCGCAACCACGTTTTAGCACGTACCGTCGGTGAGATGGTCGTAAGTGTGAGCGGTCGTAACGGTGAAGAGATGGTCGTAAGTGCGAGCGGTCGCTAAACAGGTAGGTTGTTAAGCGAGGAGTGGCTGTATTACTATACTCCAGTGCCAACTGCCAGGCACATTAGGAAGTACTATAAACCTACCCATTTAGAACCCACAGCAAACCCGCTGTATCATAACAGCACTACCAGGACTCACAAAGCACCAAACCCTACCTATCGAAAGGCAACACTGCAAATATTAAACCAATACATCTCAGAGAATGCTAATACATCTCCTACTGGGGAAAGAGAACAAGTGGCAATGTCACATAGAAATTACATGAACAGAATACTGCAGCTCGGTTACACATGCAAAACATAGACCATCACCAAACATAGAACAAGGGATCACAATTTATAAACATGAAGACAATAATTAAAATGGGAACCCCAAAAGCCAAACTTGGAATGTACAACACTACTGAAGAAATAAAACTATAAATTCATTTCCGCTTGTACTAAACAAAACGCAAAACGTTAGCGATGCACATTTGCCAGAGCTGACATATGATGTCTCCCCATATCCCACACTGGCATCTCTCCAAAAGGAGTTATGGGCCCCTGATGTGTTATTGTATATCGCCCGAAGTGACTGCATCATTTACCCACTTGCATTGGCTCGTTTAGAATGCTTCTGCATTATGACCCTGATCCTAAGATTGATATCTTAACTTTCCCAGCTCAAATTCTTATTCTCAGCCAAGTTGCGCCAGAATTGTCCATCGTATTCTAGCCATGTGTTGCCCCACACATTTTATAGACATTGCACTCTCAGCTGCAATGTTTTTTTTTACAGTACATACCCCAAACATTTTATTGCCCCGCCACTGCACTTCTGAGTATATAAAATGGCAGGCCAAGACATGCAAGTCTCCTACTATAAACACCCCCTTCTAGGATACCCCGGCTAGCATGTCCAAGCACCCAGTTCTGAGGCTGTGAAAGTTGGGGACATCCGTATTACTGAAATGGCCCTACTCATGCATGTACCCAGCCTTCAAACCTGCACAGAGTCAGCCTCCCTAACCAGTTACTGGGATGTTCATTTTTTTTGGGGGGGGGGGCGGAGATGTAGAGATTTCAAAATGCATGTATATGTGTATCCCTTCACTACTGCCACTCACCCGGTATGTGAACGTTTTTCTCTGGACATCCCAGATTCAAACTGGTGTCCCTTCTTAAATGCCACTTAAAAAGTGTAAATCTATGCAAGTACACTAATAAAAAGATTTGAACTAAAAATCTCCTCAAAGACTTAGAAGATTGTCAGATACAAAGTTTGCTATGAAAGTGATCAATTGTTGAAAAAACCCTTTCCAAGAATCGCGAGGCCGCGGGGCAGCGTCCCTGCGGCCGGCATTAATCGGTCGGGCGGCCGAGGAGCGGGCGGCATTGGTGCAGGCGGGAAGGCCGTTGAGGGGCGGGGCCAGTTGGTGCGGCGTAGCGGTTGGCTCCCGGGGTGTATGGCAACGCGGGAGCCAATGGCGCGCGGCAAGGGCGGTTACGCAATCGCGTCCTCAGAGGGGACGCGTGTTGCTCCGGCCTTTTCGGTGAGGCTACCGGAGACGCCGGACGCCCGCCCACCCACCCTGTAGTCAGGTGTTGGCGGTGGGTGGGGGGGGTTGTTGCAGCTGGGGGGAGTTGGCGGGATCCCGGAGGTTTCCGGGGTCCGGAGCCGGATGCAAACTGGAGGGCGGGGGTAGGGTACCCCCGACCCGGATAATCCTTCGGGCTTTTGCTAATAACATGGCGAAGCCGGATGAGGGAGGGGGAGGATGTTTGTCGGGGCTTGTACCCGGCGGAGGCAGAAGCAGCATCACCTTGCTAATAACATGGCTGGTGATTGCTTGCTCTGCAAAAAGGGGGTGGGGGTAAAGTTGGGGATGTAATTTGTTGGATTGTTTGATTATGGTTGGAATTTAATAAAGCTGCGACCAGTTTGAGTCCAAATGAAAGTTTACTGTGTTGTTGTACGATTTACGAGGGTGGTCGAGAAAGGTGGGGGGGGGGTTGGTGGAGCGACGGGTCCGCCGTGTCCGATTACAGTTGCATAATTGTTTATTAAACAAATCCGACTATGATTAAATTTTGCTTGAACCTTTATGAATCTTCTAACATAACTGAATCAGGTTTAAAGATTTCAGAACATATAACAGCAGCCTCTTCAAATATTTTTGAACTGTGGCTAAGAAAAACATCTCAGGGGCATATTCAAAGGGATGAACATGTTAGCAGACCTGCTAACCAAGTGAATCCTTCTGGGCGGGATATTCAGCAACAAATACCCGGTTTGTGCCACTGAATATCCCTTCTCAGTGCCACTAGATGGCGCTTAGCATCAAGGCATTCCAGGGGTGGAGTGGGGGTGGAACCAAGGGTTAGATGGTCAGCGGAGATATCAAACCACTGGCTGGTAAAGCCCAACCAGCTAAAGTTAAGCCAAAAAAGGTGACCTAACTTTAGCCAGTTTAGCTTCTAGCCAGCAGCTGAATATTGCCACGACCAAATAGCTAAATCATCTTCCAGACAACCCAGATATTCAATGCCAGTAGTTGACTATGGCCGCAGCATTGAGCAGCCAGCTTTAATTT
The DNA here is from genome assembly GCA_033557465.1 of Ichthyophis bannanicus. Classification (NCBI taxonomy): domain Eukaryota; kingdom Metazoa; phylum Chordata; class Amphibia; order Gymnophiona; family Ichthyophiidae; genus Ichthyophis; species Ichthyophis bannanicus. Next base: position 627,162,998 of record CM066035.1, read on the forward strand.
AAATTGGTGACGAACAGCCATTTAACTCTCACTGGCCACCACCACTAAATATGGCGCCCTCCTTTCCAGTCTTTATACCAACCTGCTTGATTCTTTTCAGCAAAATGTGTTTTTTGTAACAGAGAATATAAATTTGCTTTGTACCACATATTCAAAAGCAGTGCTTCTTTTGTTAATATTTCTATATCCATTAACATTCAGGGTTGCACGGGTAAATTTATTGCTCATTGTAAATAAACATAGCCAAGTACCACGCAAAGCAGCCAGAGAAACAACACATAAGAAATAGAAAAGTGATTTATGAACTTTGCTCGTTCAGTTTCTTAATCTCTACCGCTTTTGTTAACATACACTTAACACTGATGTTTTCTTTAAAATGTGTTGAACAGAAATCAAAAAATAAATTCAGATCTCAAAAAGTCCGTTTTAGCTCACGTTTCTTTTCCCCTTGGTCTCACTGAGAGAGAGTTTTTACTGCTGCCCAGCAAGTTGATCAACCCTCTGAGAATCCGTGACATCTTTATTACTCTCTGACTTTAGCTCACTCTTCGGCTGCTGCAATAAGCCTTTTGTTAGAGCTGCGCACTCAAGTTCACTGTACAGATTCCTGATGCAGGCATAGAAAAACATTACACTTGATGCACTAAAGAAATCATATGCAAAAAACATGTGAGCAAAAATGTGCACAGATATGGGAGAAGATGCTGATCACCATGGAAACATGCATGCATTCTAGTTCATTAGGCGTGCATTAGCAGCACAATCAATATTTATGTAGAGATTGTACCAGAACATGGAGAAGCATTGTGAGTGTGGACATTATGAACAGCTGATGTGTGTAAATGGACTGCCAAATGTATATACCCAAAAAAAAAAATTTCACTGTGAATTTGTTTTACTAAAAAAATTATTTTTTTTGTCGGACACCAGACAATTCACCCAGCACTGGTCATGCTGAGTTATTAACGGGGTCCTTTTTATTGAAATTTTTTAAAAAATGTCCAGATTTTTAAAACAATATATCCTATTTATTCCTTTCAAAAAATGTAATATATATAAAAAGTTCTTGTTCAATGTAATGTTATACGAACGTATACAAAACTGTTAAATTGTTCCATGTAAACCGCCCCTGATCTCTGGAAGGGGCGGTATAGAAGAAATAGATAAATAAAAAAAAAAATATATATATATATACAGTCTATTGTCTTCAGAAAGCATCCAAGTTCAATAGCAACATTGTCTTTGCCCAGTTGAAACATTCTATCCACTTTCTGCTACTTTGTTTTCACATAAATGCCGACAACCATTCAAAACTTGTATCGATTGCAGCAATACTGGCACAAGCTCTTAAGTATAGTCCCTGGCACAAGCTCTTAATTACAGTCCCGACATAGTGCTATGCCTTCGAAAGGGATACAACTCACCCTTCCTGCTTCAGGGGTATATATAATCATTTATCTGTCAGTTGTTTCTCCTGGTCCAACAAAATTTCTTCTATCGGTTAGCATCATTCAACGAGTATTAGTTGCAATCTCCATTTCTCAGTTATCTATTCTTGGAACCACTTGCATAGTGGGACCTCCAAGAGGTTGAACACCAGATGGATTGGAAAATGTTTATATCACCAGGGAAGAAAATCAAGCCTTAAGGGAATTGCCGGAGAATCAGAGATAATATTAAAAAATCAGATAAAAGAAGTACTATTGTTATTCAAGCATAGGGTCAATATCATAAAGAAAATCTACATCAATTAAATGATTAAAATATTTTATGGAGTTACAAATGGAGATAAAGCAGGTAGTAAATGAGGCTTGGCAGCAACAGCAGATTACTACTAAGATAAGGTCCTTTTTGCATAAATAGCATCATAGGTACCAGTATTTTATACTGGTCCAAAAATACATAAATCAATGGATGACCTTCTGGGATGCTTGATTGTATCAAGTAGAGATTCAGTTTCAATTTTTAACCTGTACATGGATGACATCATGCTTTTTACCCAAATCAACACCAAACAAATGAAACTAAAAAATATAAAGGAATGTTTCAATAACATTAGCACATGGCTTAAAGAACACAATCTTCAAATAAATTTGAATAAAACAGAAATCCTTTTCATCACAAAAGACAACTCTTTCGCTCCACCAGAAACTATGAAGATAAAAGATGCAAGCATCCAAATCAAAAAAAGAAGTGAGATATTTGGGCATTACACTAGATCATTAGCTTAACTTCACCAAGCATGTGAGCAACCTAACAAAAGCTATCTATGCCATGCTAAAAATGCTTCAACATCTAAGACCTCTTCTCTCCGCAAATGATTTCACAACAGCAGTCCAGGCTATAATCTTCCCACACTTCGATTTCTGTAATGCCATTTTAATGGGCCTCCCAAAGCAAAGTATCCGCCGCCTTCAACTAGCTCAAAATACAGCGGCAGGGGTTTTCAACTCAGTCCTCAGGGAACCCTAGGCCAGTCAGGTTTTCAGGATTCCCACAATGAATATGCATAAGATAGTTTTGCATACAATGAAGGCAGAACATGCAAATCTATCTCATCCATATTCATTGTGGGAATCCTGAAAACCCTAATGGCCTAGGGTTCCCCGAGGACTGGAGTTGGGAACCTCTGGGCTAGAGTAATATGACAAACCTCTATCAAAGAGCACATTAACCCAATATTAAAGCAGTTATGCTGGCTACCAATTGAGAGCAGAATAAAATTCAAAGCACTCCACACTATATTCAAATCCCTCCAAACAGAACCTGCCATCTGCCTGAAAGAGTTTATTCAAATCACTCCGGAAAACAGACCACGTAGAAGTAACAATAGAAATTCTCTTGAGGTACATGCTGACTTCAGAAACTGCAATGCAACTACATCCAAGAGAGCCTTCTCCCTTTATGCCCCTCTATTATGGAACTCACTTCCTTCAGTCATAAGAAACACTAAGGATCCTAAAGCCTTCCTTAAACTGCTAAAAACATTCCTGTTCAAGGAGCACTTTAGTGAACCAGTCACCTAGTGACAATTCTACATGTAAAACTACAGTCCTCACACTTTTCAGGATGCTTTCAAGTTCATTGTAACTAATTTATATATATGCTTAGTTCTCTGTACATAGTTATTACTTAAATCAGCTGTTGCTGATTTAAGTTACTGTAATTTGTCCCTTTTCCCCTTTCACTCCCTATTAAGATGTTACATATATTTTTTGCTTAATGTAATGTTCAATCCTTGAGTTCTCTGTAAACCGCTTTGATTCACGAAAAGCGGTAAATAAGCACTAATAAATAAATACAAGTTTGTGGATAGAATTTTGAATCCATTGGCTATGGAATGTGGGGCCCTAAAGATACTATTCATATGCTGAGGAAATTGCAGGAATTCACAGTGTCTTCACCAACATCATAGTTAGTTATCTCATACTTTATACAGATATTGCCCAGGATGAAGCCTTTTATATTATTCATTAATTACCATTTGAACAGAAATGCCCTTGAGAGTTCCAGAGTTTTTTGTGATGTAACTGTTAATTGGTGCTTACAACATTTTTTTTTGTACGAACAGCAGTTTTATTTTGAAGAGGTTGGTACTGTATCACCATGAGAGCAACAGTGGCTTCTTCAGTGGCGACTGTATAAGGCAGCCTTGGAAGAGGAAGCGATTTACCCCTCCCTTGGTTTCAGATGATCATCTGTGGAGTCACAGTTTGGACAACATATTTTTTATTTGGTAGGGTGTTCATTGTTTGATTAAATGGGTGAAAACAAAATATAAAATTTCAAATGACTCAACATCAACAATTTGTATTTAAGAATTATTGAACAGAATAAATTGATCACTACTTTATTTAGGAAACCAAGTGAGAGAAATAATTGATTATGCTATCAAAGTCCAAATCCAGGATAATAGAAGGCAGGGCTACCATTAGGACAGTTCCTCCACTTAGGACATATATGTTCTTCTTTTAAGGATTTTGAAGTACAGGCTGATGAATTAAAACAAAGATTACAGGATTGTGGGTACCTCCCAACAGTGATCAACAGAATAGTCTCATGAGACAGGGTAATTGGGATAATCATCTGTACGGCAATAGCTGAAGCCGCCAGGGCTCGCAAACATGCAGGCATACCCTGTACCTGGAGGCTGCAATTTTTTCGATAAATATGCGACTGGGCGCATTCCCCCCTCCCCCGTGGTCTTGAGTCAAAATAGCTGCCATAGTTCCTCCCTCTTCCCTTACATATAAGTAAAACATTTTCCCATAGTCGGGTAGTCCAAGTGTAGGAGCCGAGATAAGCAACTTTTTCAAAGTAGCAAATGCAGAAAGCATTTCTTCGGTCCATTCAATAGATGCAGAGCCTGGTAACTGCAAAGTAGCCCTTCGCAATATGGAATCCCAATAAGCACAGTCCGGGATCAAAGCACGACAGAAGGATACTAATCCAAGGAAAGCCAGCATTTTGTGTCACTGTTGTTGGAGGAGATAATTTTACAATTGCCTGTACTCGGACAGGAGAGAGTGCCTGATTTCCAGGGGACAGCACAAACTCCAAGTAGGTAACATGCTCACAACACCACTGTAGCTTTTTTAAAGAAGCCTTATGTCCATGGGAGGCTAGATGGCAGAGCAAGGATACAGAGTCGTTTTCACATTCTGTGATTGTTTTAGAACATAACAACAAATCGTCCATATACTGGAGAAGGGTGGAGGAACAAGGCGGATGCCACATTTCAATTGATGCCTTAAGAACAAGAGAATACGCCGCCGGGGAATCAATGTATCCCTGCGGCAGGCGAGTCCAGGTATATTGTTTGCCTGCATGTGTGAAAGCCATAAGAGGCTGCATGATGGGGTCCAGGGGTAAACTAAAAAAGGCATTAGCTAAATCAATAACCGTAAAGCATTTGGCTTCCATAGGAATAAGAGTAAGTAGCCCAGCAATATCGGGCATCACCGGTGCCAGTGGGACAACAAGCTGATTTACGGCCCGAAAATCCTGGATAAAACGGAACCCATCCCCCTTAGGGATGGGATTCACGGGAGTATTATAAGGAGAAACAGTAGGAACTACAATACCTGCTGCGACAAAATCCTGGACCATGGACTGCAAGGCAGTTTCCTTAGGGCCAGACAAAGGGTACTGTCAAATACAGACGACAGCTTGAGGATCCTTCAAACGTGCCACGGACGGCGTACAGGGGACCAACCCGGTGTCAGTTGTGGAGGTGGCCCAGAATTTAGGAGGAACCTTAGACAACCCATGCGCCTCTGTAGAAATCATATTTAATAAAAAAGGAGAGTGCAAGGCAAAAGAGCCATCTGAATTACTAATAGTTACTGCTTCAAAGCGACACAACAGGTCCCGCCCCAGGAGACTCACTGGACAGGAGGGAATAATCGTAAATGAATGTGTAAACAGAACAGTATTGTTACCAAGCGTGGAGACAGACAACGGGGGTGTAATCCATGTGGGGGTAGAGGTTCCATTTATCCCAACTGAGGCAGGACCTGGCGTTAAGGGTTCCCTACAAACAGAGGCATGCAACGTAGAGCAAGTTGCTCCCGTATCGATTACAAAGGAGACTTGCTGGCCATTAATGCACAACGTACAACAAGGGGGCTCCTTCCATCCACCCGTTAACTGAACCCAGATCGGAACCGCTGCCTCAGGGCAGCCCTATGGGTGTTGTGGGGGCTGTTGCCATGTAATAGGGATAACAGGGATTGCGGGGCTACTAGATGGGCGAGGGAGTGGTGCTGATGGCATCGTGGGAGAGAGCAAAGCCCACCCCCGTTGAGTCAGCCTGGGGCCGCTACCTGCCATGTAAGGGCACTCATTTCTCCAATGTCCTTGTTGCTTACAATGAAAACAAATCTGATTCCTAGATATTCCCTGCCCTATTCCTCTTCCACCACCCCGCCCACCTCAAAACCGGCCCCGCTGTCCCCTCCACCCCCGAGATTGAGACCACTGAGGCCCCGGGGGTTGATATTCCCCGGGGTAGGATTGCTGGCAACCAATATCCTGCTGCCAAGCATGAGAAATTTTTACCTTTCTTAACATCCATATCTCCAAAGCATCCCACTGCTTCCTTCGTTAATATTACCTTCTCTAATTCTGCAGAGTCATGCTAAACCAAGCATCTAACATTCGCTTACATGCTACAGTTACTTCAGGGCGCATAGCCCCAAACAGCGTCTGAATATACATCGAAGCCATCAGGCCTTCCTGTGATAAACCGCCCTCCTCCTTCCAACACTTACGAAACCTTCGCACAAACTGTGAAACTCCTTCCCCTGGTTCCTGCACCCATGCAATAGATGCAGCAAGATTCTGTTTTGCCCCAAATAAATGCTCAGACCCTTCTAACACTTCGTCCCACATCTTTTTTATCACCTCGGGATATCGGAGGGGGTAATTAGAATCATCTGGCGTCTCATAAGGATTTGCCAGTGACTTAACCCTAGAAAAATCAAATGGGGTTTCTTCATCATACCCCAGGACACCCTCAATAATGAGGCAGTAGTCCTGCGCCATACACTGCAAACCATGAGTCATACATTGCAAGTAGTGCACAGTGGCAGCTGGCGTTTGCATAGGGTTTGGGGTATGCTGTAAAATAGAAGAAAGGATGGCGGGATTCAGGGGTTTAACAGCAAGGTGGTTACCAATAGTTAGAAAAGGATACTGGGTGTATATATGGCCCTTAAAGGTAGGGTCTCCTGTCACTCTATCACTGTTAGAAGTTCTCGTCATTTGAATCCAGCTTATGAAAGGGGTTATGAGGGCTAAGCCCTTCCCTATGAGCCCTAGCCCTACTCTGCTCCTGTTCCCCCCCTCCGATCTTCGGTTGAAGGCATCGGAAGGGGGGAATTAGGGGGGTAATGAGGGACTCCAGCGGGGCAAAAGGGACCAGGGAAGCAGCGGACCCTCTGGCCCCCGCTCGCATCCCCAAACCGCTGGTAGAGACCTCCTGGGATGTCTTACACAATTGGCGATACATGTTTTCCCTGGACGCGTCCCGAGCAGCAGGGGCAGGCCCAAATTCAATCAAGCATGGGCTTGAGTGAGAAGGTAAGGCAGGAGAAGATAGGGCAGAGGGCAGTGGGCGGCGGCGGAGGCGAACCAGCAGGCTCCTCCACCTTGCCACGCACAGCCTCAGGCTCCTCCACCCTGCCATGCACAGCCTGATAAGTAGCACATATCTGACGAAACATTTTATCTATGGGTAATTCCCGGTGGGTGGGGGCATGCCCCGCTATTACTACCGGGGGGTGCGCAGTAGAAGCAGCCACTGCCAAAACAATGTCCTCTAATGAATCAGAGTCTCTGGCTGGCTTTACAATGGCGGCCGATCCAACCAGGGAGGGGTAAATGGGCTGATATGGCAGAGGGGCCATGGGCACCCGGGAGGAGGACACCTGGGGTTCGGGCAATTTGGGAGGCAGTTCCCGGGGTGAGTCAAGCTGACCATTATAATAAGGAGCCAGTTGTATCCATACAGTACCACATTCCTTCAAATAAGATTTTGGCCATTTCGGGTCTCCAGAATAAAAGGGAAAAGCTTTCTTATCCCCCAGACACAATCCCCAAATCATATCTAAATGCCAGGCAGAGAAGCTACCCTCCCTGGGAAAAGGATTTGAGCTACGTAAACCTTCTGTCCACCCCGCCATATTATCCACCCAGGGATTAGTATAATAACCCCCTGCCACTCTGTCTGCGTATTCCTTCGGCGTCTCCCCATCTGCCGGGGGTGCGCCGTGAGGGACCAGGGTACAGCGAGAATAGGATGCCTTCTTAGCTGCATTTTTAAACCTTATCACAACATTTGGCTGCACACGCACTGCCGCAGATTCTGGAGTGGCCTCCTTACCTTGGGACCCCCCCCCCCCCCCCATCCTCTAATTAATATCCAAAAATCGCACGCTTGGCCACTTGCTTTCTGCCAACAACCGTCACTAGCGCTATCACTTCAGGCTGAGGCAGGGGCGTCTTGCCAAGCTCACACAATCACACAAGCCACAGAGAAGGAAAAGGGCATTACCACAGGCCCAGCAGGACGTCCCCGTTATGCATAGCACTACCAAAGCGCATTCCTGAGATGAGCTACCAAAGCTACGTCAATTTAGGAAGCCAGGAAATCCCAATGCAGTTACCAAAGCTACGGCAATTTAGGAAGTCGGGAAATCCCAGTGCAATGGGAAAATCCTCACTTCTGACACCAAATTGTAAGTGTGGGTTATTCCTTTCCCAGCACTATATACCACTTACCTTCGGGACGTCCGCTAATCCCCTGGGCCGAGGAATCACCTTACCTTCTCTGTCTGGAATTCCAGGGGAACAAACACACACACTCGCATATAAGTAGTATGTAAGTTTATTCCACAGGTTAGAGGGGCTGTCTGTCTTTTATACATTAACAGAAACATATACATACGTCATCAACTCATCCCCTGAGGCCCACCACAGCTTATCAGTAACTTCACAGATGTTAGTCGTCTCCATGTAGAACCATCAATTTGTCTTAGCACAGCACATTCCTTTCCATATATAGATATGTACAGGATTCCCATTTTCCCCCTGCAGGCCTCTTAGGCCTGCTGCACACACACACTTTAAGCCTTATTTTCCCCTATCAATTCCAAATTGCCCCCATTCAAAGACTGCAGGTCAAACATTGAAGTGATCCATCTAGTGCAGTCTGCCCAGCATGGTGTTTAAGGCTGTAACAATAGCAGAATGACCCCATGTCAGCATAACAGACATTTAGAATAATGAGATAAACTTAGAGATAAGCAATAATATGATATAATGTCAGTAATATATACCTTAAAGCTGCATAATAGAATATTCAAATAACAGAGTTATGATACAATGTCAGCAGAACACAAATGACATACTTTAATATGCAGCATGGTAAAACAGTCAACTTTCGTTAACTCCCCTAGAGTAAATATGTTTGGTAAGCATGTGCATTTCAGGTTCATTTGGGTGCCTAAAAAAGACGTATGCAAATTGCTTGTGTGCACATATAACTATCAATTAATGCATGAACAATTGATTTGCACATGCAAAACATGTAATTTGCATAGAAGGCATTTAACTGTAGTGAATATTAAAACAAATTCAAATTTTTTTTTCATTTTAAACAAACTTATTTTTGGTCCTGCACATGCCTAAATGTTTAGGTCCTGAATTGTCTTCTCATAGGGTTTCAAAGACTCAACATCATTTTTGCTGCCTTTCTCTGGACTCCTCTAGCCTGTCTCTGCCCTTTCTGAGATGCAGCCTCCAGAATTAAACATAGTATTCAAAGTGAGGCCTCACCAGCGGTATGTAGAGAGGCATTATCGTCTCTTTGTTTCTACGTGAGTCTCTTTCTAAGCAGCCTAACATCTTTCTGACTTTGGCCACCGCCTCGTTATGCTGTTTTGCCACCTGTTGATCATCCAACACTATCAGCCCATTGCCTCTCTCCTAGTCAGTTTACATAAGCCTGCCCCCCTTCCAAAACACACTCACCCCATCATGTACAGTTCCTTTGAATTTCTGTACCCTAAATGCATGACGTTTTGCTTTTTTCATTGAATCTTAATTGTCAAAAAATAGACATAGAGGACTGTGTCCTTCGTAAATTCATTCTACTATGAACGAGAGACTCTGTGGGTTAAACTCTATAAACTCACTTAAATGTAGTCCTTCACTCTCCATAACATTCAGCCCACAAAAGTATCTCAGAGATGCTCAGTCTGCAATCATATTTCCCAGCATACACTTGCTTATGTAAACCTTTGGGCAGAAAACCCCTGAAAGACCCTTATTTGTTAACTCACAGTTCCAAGCGGGTTTCAGAATTCTGCTTTAGAGGCAACAAAGTCAGTCTGGCAACTCAGTTCAAAGCAGGTTCCAAAATACCTTTCACACAGAACAGCAGCCCTCCTCATCCTTTTAAAGTATCCCAGGAATCTGCACACTCCTTTTCTTCAGAGACTCCTTCTCCAGGATCTCATGATTGTATCAGTTGGCTTCCTTCCTCAACAAGGCTGCTGGAAAACATAAGTCTTCACGTTACTTTCTGTACTGGGGGTTCTTCTTTGCTATAGGATTGTTACACCCCATCACACCACTCCTTGAGCTTTTAGAAATCACTTCTTCTATCTACATGGGTTAGCCCTCACATTTAGTCAAGGAGTAGGCAGAGATTCAGTCTCTGAGGGAAGCCAGGCTTATATCCAATCCAAATAATTTGTCAGAGGGAAAGGGACGCTCAATACTTAGGGCAACAGAGATATCCGAATGGTATGATGTAACATAGAGGCTACTGAAAAATATAGCTCCTCCAAAGAGTAAAAACAGGTACTCTTGTTTCTGGGATTGGTGGGCTACAACAGAAAATGTGTTCTAAACTTCACAGACAATGCCGTCCCTCTCACGAACCTCAAGAAGAAAACTAAAGCTAGCATTCTCCATTGGAGCCCATAATGTCAAGAAGCTTTTCAGAAACTGAAGGGAAACATATGGAAATAGCCACTTCTACACAGAGTAGATGTCAGTAAGGATGTCAGAACTGGGTTTTGGGTAGGTACTCTCACAAGTCTGAGAGGGAGAAGAACACCGTATATTATACCTAAGCTGGAAACTTCTTAATGAGAAACATTATTATGGAGTGTTTAGAAATAAAACTTGGTATAGAGACTGTCTTATATTTCCTTACAGAGAGACTGTGTAAGTTGGTGACCAATCATGTGCCCTTGAAATGGTTATTTTCTATGAAGGATGCCAAGGCTAGACTTATGAGACAGTAGATGTTGCCCTTCTGTCGTACAAATTTACAATAGTACATAGGGTCAGGAAAGAAAACATAAATGCTGACTTCTTTTCTGGAAGCAAAAATGAGATCAAAGAGAAGATAGCTTGTAACCTGTTCCAAATAGGGGAGGTATGTAACAGCAGGCACCTCACATTCCTGAACATTATGGAGTTATTGATTATGATGGGTTAAAAAGCTATAGAAAAATACCGAAAAAAACCTCCACAGCCAATATAGACCAGGAAAACTACAAACTCTGGCATGCAAAGATACACAGTCACATGGGGCAGTTGGATACATTTCCTGAGAGCAGGGCTAGGGGGACTCCCAACACTCAGGTGAGAGCAGAGGACAAAAGGGTGTGCTGTCTAAGAGAATGGAAAGCGAGAGCTGTGAAGCTTATATAAGCTGACGAGTTAAAACAGTAATGAAAGTAAAGTTTTGTTTGTTTTCTGTCAACCGTTGCAGCAGAATTAAAAGATAAAGGCCTCTACAATTGTTTGTTTTCTGAATGATTGAGCTGTTGACAGTAAGAACAGGGAACAAAGACTTCTACAAGTTCTCCTTTTTTGTGTTATGAGCAATTGCTGTTATTGATGGAAAGATAAGGCTCTGTATAGTGCACAGTGTAAAGTGGATTGGCAAACATCATTGACTGGCCTGATTGCTGGAGTATTCAGAGACACCCAAGGCTGGAGACTCAAGACGCAAAAGACCTACATCCAATTTGTTACAAGGATATATCAAAGGCATGTGCATCAAAATTGGGGCACGCTATCTACTGGTTAAGTTTAAAAGATTCAGGAAAGGTATAAAATTTCATTACAATGAGTGTTGTTGAGTCAATACTGAAGCCTGGCAACCCAGCCCCTGGGTTTCTTGAGAAGATGCAATCAAAAGTAGATTGTCAGGTCTTTCTTCCATGCAGTGAGTCTACAGTCCCTGGTATTCCAAGGTGGTCACCCATTCACGTATTACCCAGGCCTGACCCTACTTAGTTTCAAAGATCAGCCAAGAACAGGTTAATTCAGGATAGCTGAAGACTCTCCAGAGTGGAGGAGTAGCCTAGTGGTTAGAACACTGACTTGGTAACCAAGCAACCAGGGTTCAATTCCCACTAGCACTCATTGTGGCCTTGGGCAAGCCACTTAACCCTCCATTGCCTCAGAAGAAAGGCCTGGCAATCTATTTCCGGTGACACTGCCAAGAAAACCCAGGAGCTTCTGGGTCGCCAGGAGTCAGGACTGACTCAAAGGCACACATTGCATTTTTGAAGACTCTCAGTCTAATAAATCTAACAATAATTTGGCATTTCCGCAGGCCCCTTCCAAATGTTTAGAGATTTAGCTCAAAGGTCTATTAGCTCTGAAAGATATAGCAGATCCCAAGAAGATTGCTGGAGATCAAGTCCATATATGAATGAATTTCAGAACTGAGCTCTAAAATATAGCACTCTTTTTAATGATAAAGATTTTACTGCTTTATAAACATACAATCTTTGTTAATATTAGTGCTTAACTACTTGCATTAATACCAATACTATGTAAACAAATACCTACAAATCGCAGTTGAATGACATTTTAAAGGATGTGCTGGATAAATACCAGTGTTAATTAATTTCTCCTTAATTGCCCAATCCAAAACTGACTTTTCTACCATTCTGTATCTATAAGGGGTAGAAATGGTACCAGAGGTAAGGGCAGGTGGGAGGACCACCCATGGCTTTCCACCCCCCTACATTCTCAGGTGCCTCAGCTGTGTCCATATTCCAGCATTTGATGGCTTCTGGTCGAAGAGTTGCCCTGCCCAGCTCTTCTACTGGAGAGCTTGGATCTCTTACCACTTGCCCATCTAGTATATTTACCCACCAAAAATGCCACACGGCACACATTTTAACTCAGGTTTTATTTCCTCGGGACCATAACATGGCTGATAAAGTGGTTGCAGTGTCAGAAGTGGTGGATTATCGTTATTCTTAAAGCCACACGGTGTACCACTACCTCACCAAAACCTCTGGTGTCCTAATTGCAAGTCTCTAATACCCGCTTATATGAAACTAAGCCTCATTAGCAAACATTGTACTGAAATTATTCTGACTCTAGGTTATATAATGTATTTTTGCATTTAATGATATGGATATAAATTCTGATAATCTCTGAAAGTATGCAAACAAATTACAATATAAAAAGCTGTGTCATGAGAGAAGACTGCAATTAGAAATTTTCTCTTCACATTCTAATACATATTCCAAACATGTACATCAATGCCTATTTTGTAATTATAAAAGGCTTAGCAGCAGAATTAATATTTCTGAGAACATGTGTAAACTTGTTATGCCAAAAGCACACTTGCATGTAATTATATTTGCTGCTTAGAACTATAGACTATTTTGGTGGGCCCATTGGTAGAGGATTTGGATTAATTTCTTTGGCCAGAACTCTGTTTCCTGTGTGGCCAGACTGAAGATCCACATTAGCCAGGTTCTGGAGGAACCAGTTTTATATGACCCTTGGCTGAGGATTGTCACAACAATAACTGAGCTAAGAGGGGTTGTAAAATGGTGAAATGAAGACTCATGATGTCATAGTCCATCAGAGGTTGCTTCTGCTTGATGCAGAAGCTTAAAAGGGGAGGGCAAAACTGCCAGGCCGAAAATAACCCATCGTGGCGGATTAATATGGCGTTAGGCAAATTGGAGATCATTTTATAAAGTCATTCCCGCATGTATGCCAATAAATGACCTCTTATAAAGTACCAATAAGTGTAGAGGTATGCACTTTGGCATAAAGTCATTTACTTTTCCAGGGGGCGTAGCCAGCAGCGTAGTCTGGGTGGAACAAGGGGGAGTTCACACATATGCATGTGAAGTGGCATTTTGGAAAGGGAGTCCAAGAGCAATCTGGGACATCCTGGGCAAAACATGGAGAAAAACACCAGGGATGTCTATATTTTGACTCAGTTTTGGAAACACAGACATCCCCGATGTGGACGCTGTCACGCCCATAGCTCCTTACAGCAGTGTGGAGGGGCGGCTTGTTACAGCAGATTCCACCACTTCAGCAACGTGCCTGACTGACTGACCTTGAAGTGCACCATGGGAAAGGTAGTCCAGTTTACACTTGACTTTTAGGCAGAAAAACACTCTTTTGTAGTTGGGTCGAGAGTTAAGGCATTGACAGAATTTATTTATGAGGTAAACGCAAATAAGGTTCACAAATTGTCACCTATTGGATTTCTTCTCCAGGATTATATTTAGTACAACAGGATGTAACTGAACTTAAGCACAAACAGCTTGTAATGTCTTTTAATGCAAAGCAGAAAGTCCTTTCCACAGCAACTGCTAGCAAACGTGCCTAGCAGTGCTGTTTAAAACAAAACCAAAAATATCAGCTTCACATAAACAGCTCTCTTTTCTCTTCCAAAAGAAACTTCTTAAATCCACCGTGAGTACGGCATAAGCTCTGCACTGCACTGACTTTAGCTGGTCAATGAGCAAACAATTAAGCAGCTGCACACATTCTCAGCACAATTATTTTCCTTTTCAAAGAACACTTTCACTTCACATACAGGCTCTCTAGGGTACTGGACTCTGGAAGGTTCCCTTATGATGTATTCCCTCTCAGGACTTCTTTGTGCTTTGGCAGTTTGAACAGTTCATGTAAGAATCATCCTCTTCCAGAACTAATTCCTGTTCTCCTAGCTGCATGGGTTCTACTTCTGGCTCAGAGGGCTTAGCTGACTGCCTCCCATCAGGACAAGCACTGTCTCCAGCAAATCTGTAATGCTCCCAATCAGACAGGCTTCCAAAACTCATACCTGGGTCAAGGCTTGGTTCAGTGGTTCCTCCCTCATATTCTGGCCAGCATGTATCTGAGCTTCCCTGTCTTGTCCTCCAGCATGGGCTCTTGGTTCTCAGGGCTTCAGCTCCATTTCTCCTCCAGTAGGCATTCCTACTCCTTCTCCTCTCCCCTCCTGAATATTCTGTCCTAGCTTTAAACCTCCCAGGCTCTAACCCTGCCCTTTCTCCTCTCAGGTGTTGTAAATAAGTCTGCCTCTTGGCAGCTGAGTAATTTGGAAAGTCAGTGATGTAAGGGTTCCTTACTCTGAGCTTGCTTTCCTCCTCCTTCTCACCACTAGGGACACTCTGCAACCTATTGCAGCCTGGTACAATCTGGTTTCTAGGTACAACTGAGGTTTTGTATCTCTGACCTGGCAATACAGGTCCTTTGATAAGGGTAAATTCCCCCTCTTTATCCTTGTTTCCTGGGCCCTGATAAGCTTCCTTATCACAACGCCCATGCTGGCTTCCACATAGACGTCTCTGCTATGAAACCGTGCGGTGGGGATGTCCATCTCATGCAAGGTTGCATACATGGACATCCAGAAGTGTGGCAAAATGAAAACACGAGTCCTCATTCCCCGTCAATGTTCATTGTCAACTTGGAAATTAGAGGGGCTATAAATATATTGACTTTTCTACACTTTCCGGAAGTTTGACTGGCAAAATGAGTTCTTTTCCATTGCCTATTCATGCCTGGAGGAGGTATAAACCTGGACACAGCTCAGGACATCCAGGGTGTTTCTGAAAGTGGGCAAGGACATCCAAGTTGTTGGGAATGCCCCGTTATGCTACAACATGCTGCCGTTCTGCCATGTTCTTGTGCCGGGGACGTCCATATATCTGGTTTCTAAAATGGTTCCTGGGATGTCCTTGTGATTTGGATGTCTGTGTGCCCATTTTCAGAAGTCCAAAGTAGAAAGCTTCTAAAATAACCCCCATAGATTATAAAATATCTTAATCTATGTGAATATGTGTGTAAAGTATGTGAAAATATTTACATGCTGCTCACTAACAGGTGTAAGTGATCGCACTTACATTCCAGGCCAGTTCTCTGCCGCAAACACTAGTATAATATAAAAAAAGAAAGTGTCTACTTCGTTTTATTAAATAGCACCAAAGTAGATGCCTATTAAATTACCTACTCATGGTGCCCTGTTATAAAATTGCCTCGTTAATTCTTTGGTGGTCTTTATATTCTTCAGATCAATGAGTAGTCCTGTGGGCAGATATAACTAGAATATCAACACTATGTCTCAGAAGACACTAGCTGGGAATCCCGTCCAACACTGTGTATTTGCTTTCACTATGATTTTATTTATTTATTTATAAGTTTTTATATATCACCCCTTCCAGAGATCAAGGGCGGTTTACAATTAACCAACAAACATTACATTAAACTCTTATTTATAACTTACATAAAGTTAGAACATAGTTTTCATACGATTAGTCCAGATCGTTATCCTGTCTGATGGCCATGTGCTTCAGGAGTTTTTCATATTTTTGGTCAATCAGCTTTACATTTCAGTTTTCACAGATCACCTTTTTCTTTATTCTTCTTTGAGTAGCAAAAGCAAATGCAAAGAGGCACATTCCAAGTTAGCTACCCAGGCCCCTGTGCGCCGGATCAGAAGTGGGATGCACAGAGGAAGACCCATTTCTGATTGTGTGGGGGTTAGACGTGCCACATGGGATCTGAATTGGGTCTGTGCCTGTACATGCAGGCCAGCACCCGATTCAGATCGGCCTGCACGTACAGGCCCCTGCCTGGCTAGCTCAGGCTCCTGAATGAAGCTGCAATGATATGGTGTCCTGTTGCCATGGCATCACAGCTCCATTCAGGAGCCGCGATCCCTAGCCACCGGTCATTTGTTCCTTTCCCTGCATCTTGACCCCTGATCTGGTCTCCCATGGCCACGGTTGGGCTCTGGGGAACCCCCTGCACCCCCTTGCTCCACTTCCGCCACCTGGGCTTGCCGTCCCCTGTCTAGTCTGCTGGCCCTGGATGTACAGGTCTGACTTCAGAATCGGCCCTGTACATCCGGGGCCATGGACCACCCACTGCCCATCCTCACCCCGCCTCCACGATGTCCCCCTCCTGCCCCTGTCTAAACCTCCCCGTACAAACTCTTTATTCATGCGGGAAGGTTTTCATCGGGGACAGCAAGGAGGGCGAATTACAGGGATGGATGACCCATTGTTGGAATAGACCAGAAAAGCAAAAAAAAAAAGTCTTTCTACTGATTCAAATTCCAACAAAACGAATACTTCATTGATGGTAATTATGGCATGTGCTATTAAGTAGGAAAATCTCAAGCAACAGAGAACTCCCTCTCATGGAACTGAATGCCAAATACCTGTATGTCTGTATGTCTTGGAGCAGGAATACTATTCGCACAAAATTAACCACTCAAGGGGCACAAAATCTAAACACCAAAAAAAACCCTTTGTTTCTAAAATCCCCTCAACTAATATGTTTTTGTCGGTTGACCAGTTCGCAAATAGAGAAGTGTCAACTTATCTTGAAATCAAGTTCTGGAAACCAGACGTTGCGTTGTGTCGAAGGCACACCTCCCTTCTGCAATCTCCACTTATGGGGCTGCTTAAAAGCACTTCCGCTCCGTCTCTGAGCTCTCAATTCTCAGCATACAAATGAAAGTGTAGTGCTACATAGCGCCATGTTTCAGGCCCTGTCCATTTCCTGGCCCTTCATCAGGCATTTCCTTTGCTGAAGAATATCTCGAGGCCACCCCCTTGCTCTTATAGGGGAATTCCTAATGATGTCTCACAAATATAAGTCCCACCTCAATGATGAATCATATCACACTCCACCAATCCAATTCATTGTTTAACCCATGGGGTGTGACCATCTGTAATTTAAATATCCAGCGCTATTCCAATTGTTGCAATTTTGATACCCTGTCTCCACCTCGAAACGAGTGAGGGATCTGATCTATAATACGCCATGTGTAATGCTGAAATGAGTGACCCATGGTTATACTATGAGGTACCAAGGGGGCCGACATAACTTTTGTATTAACACGGGATCTGTGCTCTTGTAATCGGACCTTCATTGGTCGAACTGTCCTGCCAATATATTTCAATGAACACGGACATATTAACATATAGACCACGTGTGTGGACATGCAATCTGTGTTAAATCATGCTCGATAGATTTTATAATTGGAGGGGTCCGTCCATTCATAACCTGTGATCGTAGAAGCACAAAAATCACAGCTCCCACATGCCATGTGCCCTGATATGGATTGCCGTACAGGGGCTGTCCCAAACGTAGGGGTATTATGATGAACTACATAGTTAGCAATATTGTGCCCTCTCCGATATGCTATCATTAAGCGGCACTGGAAACATGGATGGACATCTAAAATATGCCAATGCCATTTTAGTATGGTATTGATCCGAGTGGAGCATGCTGTATATGGTAATACCCCCACAATAGGTGTCTCATTAGAATGATCAGTCTGTTCCTACACATCAGACCACCATTCTGGGTGATTAAACCGGGCTTTACGGTTATGAATGGACAGACCCCTTCCGATTACAAAATCTATCGAGCACGATTTAACACAGATTGCATGTCCACTACACTTTCATTTGTATGCTGAGAATTGAGAGCTCAGAGACGGAGCGGAAGTGCTTTTAAGCAGCCCTGTAAGTGGAGATTGCGGAAAGGAGGTGTGCCTTCGACACAACACAATGTCTGGTTTCCAGAACTTGATTTCAAGATAAGTTGACTCTTCTCTATTTGCGAACTGGTCAAACATTTACAACATGGTTTGGTTTAAGGGGTTTGCACCTAGCACTTCCCTTATGGTGATTTTACACAGGTAGATCTGATATTTGGCTGGTAACAATGAGTAAAAAGGAACATGGTACCTTGAGAGGTTTTCCTCACTGTAACAGTTCCAACAAAAACATATTAGGTGAGGGGATTTTAGAAACAAAGAGGTTTTTTTTGGTGTTTGGAGCAGGAATAGACATGGACATTTCCGCTGGTGAGTCGAGACATGCTTGCTGTTTCTGAAATCAGATTCGCATATGAATCTTTACCGGAGTGCCCCTCCAAACACGCCTCCTCCACCCCCTCCCCCCTTGTGATATCGACATTCTCGCACTGGAAACATCTATGTATCCAGCTTTCTAAAATGGCTCCTTCTAAGTGCCCATTTTGAGATGTCCAGCTCACAAATAGGACTTCTAAAATGACCCCCATAGATAACCAATGGACTTAGCTATGTACCAGCAGAATGATGTACAAGGGGACTGGATTAATTAATTAATGTATTTATTTATTTAGTATTTCTTTTATACCGCGCTATTGACATCAGTGCGGTTTACATCAAAACATAACATGTGCATTTCAGGGTCACTGAGATGCATTTACATATGAATATTTGTCTGAGATGATTACATTTCAACTGTGTTTCTTATCAGTGTGCCTGTTTCTATTACATTATAAGTTTCAGAAAGATGGGTCCATTATGTGTGTCAAAGCACCATGTACACTTGGTAGAACTAAACAAACAATAGTAATAACGATGATAATAATGTAAGGGTAGTTTATTCTGCCTGGAGGCGAAGGTGGGCTAGATGATCTCTTGAGGGTCCTTTCAACCTCATTTTAGTATGATTCCCTATCATAAAAAATATTAATTTACTTTATAAAAAATATGCAATTATTTTTTGCATTGTTCTTTAGGTTTTCCAAATCAATTTATCAGGTTATAATCAACAGAGAGAGAGATACTTGTCTGTAAGTGCAGAATAAAGGGCACAGGTGAGGCACCCATGGTATTACTAACACATTATTTAATCAACGTGCATTGTACGACTGTCTGCCGGAGCTTAGAATTAATCAATCATCAGAACAGGCAGTACTTATTGAAAAACAGTTGAGGTTTGCTGGGGTGGATGGTTTCAGAAAAACATGGTAATTTGTTCCTGCAGAGTAGATATGTGAAATTTTGGCTCATACTGGCTTTATATTCTTTGACCTTCAGATTTATGATAATTTGTTATCCCCCTCCATGGCCTTGGTACCACTACTTCATACATCTGCTAGTTCTTCATTTTTTTATTGTCCCATGCCTTTTAAATTTGTTATTGTTTTAGCCTCCACCATCCATTCTATGAGGCTAAAATGTTAACAGACACAGTTGCTGGAAATCGCTCTGAGCACAACCCATAACTCCAGCATAGAGCTTGGGATCTTTCGGTTGTGGTGCCTCAGCTGTGGAATGCACTGCCTTTAGAGCTTCATGTAGGAAGCAATTTGTTGCTATTTCAGAAAAAATTGAAAGCCTTTTTGTCCCTAAGAATTAAGGCAACCAGGGGGCTTAGAAAGAAAAGCTGGGTCCTAAAGAGGCATACTGAGGGTTAGGGGCATAGGATTATGTTTACTAAATCAGACTAATGGTTAACTCATGCTATCTGCAACTAGTTCCCATTGAATAACATGGGACCTAGTTTCAGATAGCGTGGTTAACCATTAGCCCAGCTTCACAAATATACCCCTAGAGTATTTAACTGGAACTGTGGAGAAATTATTGTTCATTTTATTTTCATTTTATTTTGATTTTTATGATGTGTTATTGTAATTGTTATTTTTTATTGTTATTTTTTTATTTATTTGTGTGGTTGATCATGCATGTCTTATTGTACACCACTTTGATCGATTGTTCAGGAAATGGTAAATAAATAATATTAAATAAACAAACACATTTCTTTTTTGCCAGCAATGACAGCCCAAGTCAATCACCTTACATCTGTTAACACCCTTTCTCTAATTTCAACACCTTTCAACGGATGATCAGAATTTCTCATCTAGGATTATTTTTTCTCTCACAGAAAGATGTAAGCCACTTCCATAGTACAGTATAGCCTTTTATTATTCCATATACAATCCCAGACCCCAACATATCTAGAATCTTCTTCCTTATAACAGCTTTTGAACAAAGTACTGAAATTTGTAATACAACAAAGCCTTTCCTGCCTCTTAGTATGAACAGGTAATATCTCCAAAAATGCAATGCTTTTAGGCAGGTGGCTAAGCCCCTCCCCTAAATTCCCAAACCATGACATCAGTAGCTAAGGCTGAAGTCTGGCTGATGGGTGCTACTACTTACAAGCTTCAAGCCCTATATAAGTGATAAGTAAAATACAAAATAAAATAAATTCTGCCCATCTGTGTTTCTGTTACTGGGTCACTGAAACATACTCATGCATTTTTCTAAGTTGAAAAATGTTACCATTTAAGGAACCTCAGCCCGCTGTATAATGCCTTTTGAAATAAAAACAAAAAATAAAAATCCCAGAAGGCATATGATTAAATAAAGAGCATGTCTTCTGCACTAGCAGGATAACGTAGGACTGGCTTGTAGTTTTATTGTGTAAAGTCAATATTCCAGATGCGTTCACAGCATGATTCTGTTTTCTTCTCACTGAATGCTCATTTGCAACAATTTATTTCATACATTCACTGCCTTTATCTTTTTAATGAAAGTCTTCCAAAATAGTAGCAATATATCTTGATTCATAGACCAGGTGTGTCTGTGGTGTCCATTTGTATAGTGGTGTGACCCATCCTTTGTCACTTTAATCACACTGGGTGACTGGAATATTTTATGTTTAGTCAAGTTTAGTCTATTCAGTCTCTTGATATACCTACCGCCTTTCAAACAAGGATACAGCAAAGCAATTTACAAATTATATAAATGTAAAAAAACTTTAAAAAATAGAAAATCTGTTCAAAAAAAGGAAAAGCAGTTACAGTACCACCAAGAGCCAAGCCTAACCTTTTTCATAGAAAGGGAAGCTGTGAAACTAGAGGGCATATGATGAAGCTGCAAGGAGGTAAACTTAAAAGCAACATCAGGAGATACTTTTTCACTGAAAGGGTGGTAGATGCTTGGAATGCCCTCCTGATGTAGGTAGTGGGGGCAAATACAGTGATGGAAATTAAAAAGGCATGGGACAGACGCAGAGGATCCCTTTATAGCAAGAGGATGAAATCAAAGCAAACTTAAGTATCTTTATACTTCAATAAATAGAGTGGGCCTGACCTGCATGGAGCGGCAGTTACAACCACTCTAGTCACCTTACTGGGCAGACTAGATGGACCACGCTGGTCTTTATCTGCTGTCATAAACTATGTTACTATCTTACCTCCAGAAATGCTTGGGCAAACGAAGCATGCAAGTAAATGAGTGGTGTGATCATATCAACTTGCCCCATAAAGAAGCTTGGCTACAGTGTTTTGCACTAACTGCAAATGCTGAATTGATGAGAATGCAGAATCACAATATAGGGAATTGCAATAGTTAAGCCATTAAGGAGGAGAGCAAAAACCAGAAAATGAAGGTCACCTTGATTTAAAAAAATAAGATTTTTTTCAGCAATCAAGAAATCAATGTGACCCGATGCATTGTAGTATGTTTTGTTCAACTGTAAACCGCACTGATTATAATAGCGCGGTATATAAGAGATTTAAATAAATAAATAAATAAATCCAATGATGCATTGCTCTTGGCAGAATGGCTATGAAGGACCTAGACAAGATTCTCAAGAGCAGAAATGTCTCTCTTCATACAAAGATTTGACTTGTCCAAGCCATGGTATTTTCAATAACATTATATGGATGCAAAAGTTGGACAGACAGATAGGAAGAAAATCGATGCCTTTGAGTTATGGTGCTGGCGACGAATACTGTGTATATCATGAACTGCCTGAAGAACAAACCAGTCAGCATTAGAGGAGATCAAACCTAAGCTTTCCTTAAAAGCTCAGACGACAAGACTTTGGGGCATGTTTACTAAAGTCCGCAAATCTGCGCGGCGCAAAATAGCGCACGGTAACGCGGCATTGAAACGCGCAGAAACACGTTTAAACGCCCCGCACACGTGCGTGTCACCCCCGCACAGGTACGCGGTTCAGTAACGGGCCCCGTACAAGTGCGGGCCCGCAAATGTCCGATAGAGGCGTGGAACGGCTAAAGGAGGGCGGAGGAAGGCTCCGGAGGGGCGGAGGGACGGGGTCAATGGGTGGAGAGTGGGAGGGGAGAGGCTCCCCGCACAGTATCGGGCCCGAATTTACATGTAAAAAATAGCGCGAGAACACTCGGTAGAGGGCATATAAAGGGAAGAGAAACCATTTCCGTCAGCAATGTACAGCAAAACCGGGGAAACATGCAAAACGTCAGCAGTGTGATACATGTGCACAGCACAAAACTGCAATGAAAAAGAGGAAATTACCACAACAAAAGCATTAAAATAGTAAATCAGCTGGGGAACAGGTATAGTAATGCGCAAAAGTTAAAAACACACCCAGCAGAGCTCCTAAAAAATAAAATAACAGTTGTTTGGAAAGGGGCACGGAGCGGAGACACCTCCAAAAACGTCTCCGTGTATTGGACCCCTCCTGGGAGTGTTACTTATGGTTGTCCATCAATAGCACTGTTGCCCAGCATGGGAATATGCTATCCCCCTCTGTTCGGACGTCATACCCGTGTTATATTTGCACGTTTGTCACCAGACAGGGTGAAGGAGCTCACAGTAATAATGTGCAGAGCAGGTTTTGGAACCCCACCCTGCCAGGTCTACTATCTCCAGGGACTGCACTGTCTCTGTGGCCACAGTGTGGTGCAGTGGACAGAGCCAGTACCTCTAGGACCAGAGGGTCACACGTTCAAATCCCAGCTGTGGCACATGCCAGCACAATCCCAATATTTAACCCACCACTAAACACAGATAGCAGAGACACCCCTTTATTGCACAGAACAAAAGCATGTTGCAAACACCCATATTTTACCCTACACCACACACACACCAGCACAATGTGCATCACCAACAGCCGCGTCCCCCAAATGCAGTCCTGTAGTGCCACAACTGTAGGGGCCAAGGACACGTAGGTAGAGGTTAAGTAGGTAGAGGTTATGTACGACAGATGTGCCTGTACATGCCGTCACCCCACGTGCCAAGGGCCAATTGTGTCCCTGGTCATGATCACGTAATGGGTGGCCCACGTTCCACAAAAACCTTGCTAAAGAACAACAGCTAGACCGCTATACCATGTGAGCCAAATACAGTCCTGGGGTTCCACTACGCAATCAGGTCATATCCCTTTGCAAGGATAAGGACATGCCAGCATGTTGGCGGAAGGGTTCAGATGGTGGAGGGGGCAGTGGCTGCTAGCCACAGAGGACAGTGGCCAGGCCATGTGCAGGCTGGCACCGTCCACTGCAACAGACAGGCCCTGTCGGATGTACAGTCATGGACCACCCAGGGATTGCAGCCAATCAGTGGCTACACGGTGGTGCAGTGCACACAGACAGTGTGTGCAAGAACAGAGGGTCACAGGTTCAGAGCCCAGCTGCAGCTACCGCCAACCCTGTCCACATATTCACCCCACAGCTACACCGTGGTAGTAAGGACAAACCTTTATTGCTGAGAACATAGGCATGGTCAATACGCCTATCTTTTACCACACCAAACACAGACACCATAAACAGGCACATTATCTCCAGCAGAGTCTCCCAAATGCAGTCCTGGAGGGCCGAACACCATTCAGGTTCCATGCTTCCCCTAAGACAGATGCCTGTGCTGCAGATGTCTGCACCACCCCCATGCTATGCAACTGTAGCCCATGCATATTCATAGGGGACAGCATGAAGGCCCGAACAGTGTCTGGAACACCAGGACTGGAGTAGGGACACTCTGCCGTAAAGCAAGAGGCAAAGGTCCAGACGCACCCACACCCACAGGCCACATTGGAAAAGCCCCCTGGGGGGGCATCTCCCAGATCTAGCTCCTGCGTACCCTAGCAATGCCACCCTATACCTGGGTACACGGTACACAGACCACAAACGTTTGATGTGGGTACTGGCAGGTAGACAGTCCTACGCTCAGCACTGTTTGCTCCTTGTGCTGCAGCAGAACAAGCTGTCGGCTGTCTGTGGTGCGTGCCCCAGGTCTGGCCCCTGACAGTATTTACCACCCTGGGGAGTGACATGCAGCAGTACTGTGTACCATATCCATGCCTGTACCCTTCCCAGGACTGGTGTGGTGGGCACGTCGAATGACTCCCCCAATAGTAGCACAATGCTGGCATAGGTGAGGGGGGGGGGTGTCTGTCTATACAGTGTGTGTTGGCTACAAACACCCTCCACAGGCCACACTGCCAGCACTGTTGCCAGTATTGGCCTGACAATGTGCATAATGAGCAGCAAGGTACCATGGGTATAGCTCAGACAGGGTGTGCTGGCCAGGATGCATCTGCACAGGGCATGGGGCACTGGCTGGGACATTGTAATGCCCAGCCACCACCTACACAGACAGGCTGACCTCTGTATCTGCTGCTGGTGGATCACTCTCACCCTGAGCGTGCAGTGATGACAGCATGGCTAGGCACCCCCATAGTGCTATATAGCATTTCTCTCCTGTGATATATATGGGTGTCCTGTTGGGGCCTCTTCATGGACTGATCTCCCTGTGTGTGCTGCCACCCCAGTTTGGGGTGCATGCAATCCTATCAGGACTATCCAGCAGACTCTGCACAGCTGGTATGTGTCCTGATGGTGCTCCTTGCAGGGTGCAGCAGCTGATGGCCTGCTGCAGGAGAATATCAGATAGTGCTGGGGTGCACCCCTGAATATCCAGGCCTACTGTCTGTCTGATAGTGTGTTTTGGATGTGTGTGGAGCTGCTTGGACTGCCCTGTAGGGTGTCTGTCCCCCAGCAGGACAGGGGTTGATGGCCCACTCTACTGCCATTAGTGCAAGGGGGGGGGGGGGGGGGAAAGGATGGGGATATGTTGTTGGGAGACCCTGTTTGTCATGGGGGGGGGGGGGGGTGGGTATGTTGCCCCCCAAAGGGGGGGGGGGGAGAACCACCAACTAAGACAGAAGGGGTATCCATGATGAGTTTGCAACACCTTCGTATCACACAGGTTAATACTGATGTTGAGCTCTGGCATGGCCTCATTCAGCCATGGCCGTTGATGTGGACCTGGTCCTGGGCACCACCACCCACCCTCAGGGTGAGCACATTACCTGCACAATGTGACGGTGTGTAGCTACCCCTCGCCGGCAGTCCTCACGCTCAGGCCCCCCACCAGGCCGAGGTTCTGTGTGGGTGGACACGGACAGTTCCCCCTACCATGCCGTGTAGCTTTTGGGGTGCAGTCCCCATCTTGTGTGCATCTGTGGGCAGCTGATTTGCATGTGCATTGCATCATGGGTACGGGTGGCCTACCCCGTCCTGTCTACAGCAGCAGACTGTCTGTGGGGTGACGTGCAGGCTCTCTGCAGCCACACAGGCGCTTACTCAGAGCTATAGTGCCGTAGCCCAATGGTTCCGTCACTGCCTTTATAGCAGGAGGTCATGGGTTCAAGTCCACAGAGGGGTTCTGTGATAGGGTTGTCCAGAGCATTGTACTTTTTACTGGACATATGTTTATGGCATCAAACACACCCTTGCCATACTGTACCCATAAGGGTGCCTCTGAGGGTGCATTATAGGGCGCCCTATAGGCCACCTTATGGTTGCCATCCATATTGCGTGCACTATACATTATCCTGTGGCGCAGCATACATGGTGCCCTATAGGGGACTTGCTAGGGTGCCTTTGCGGACTGTGCACTGTAACATGTGCCTTACGGGCCTCCATATATTAACACGCTGTTAGAGCGGGTATACTGGTAGTGGGTAATAAAAATAAACTATAAGGCCTCCTACAGCACACCTCACCATAATACTTACTGCCCCAGCCAACCTTGCTCACTGGGCACTGTGAGGGGTTGAACCCCTGACCTCTGCACCATTGGTCAGTATCCCAACCATTGTGCTAAGGCTCTGTTACTGTTTGCTGTGCACATCAGTGCGCCACCTATGCCGCCCACTATCGGACTGCCCCCTCATACATCAGCGCGCCGCCCTCTGCCCCCCAAACCTAACAGTGCGCCGCCCCCTGCCGCCCCCAATGAATGGTGCGCCGACTCATGCCCGTTAAAAAATAAACCGTGCGCCGCTCTCTGCCGCCCAAAATTACTATACCTCCCACAACACTTTTTCCCACTACATTTGATGCCGCAGCTGGCCTCTTCCATTGAGCACAATGGGGTGTTGAACCCATGGCCCCTGCACCATGGGTCAGTGTCTTCACCATTGTACTACGGCTCTGCTGTATGTTTATGCAGCAGCGGCCCACGTAGCCTTCCCACGCGCCAATGTGGGCCCCGCACATTACTGCGACACGCACAGGTTTGCTCTGGTGTCTGTCTATGTCCGCCCTGAAACGGCCACTCCGTATATGGCACCAGTACACTAACGGGTACCCACACAGCAACCTTCTTTAATTAACATCACCCTTATTATTGGCAGTCATTGCAATGTGAAAGCTATAGCACATCACATCATACAGAAGCCAAAGAACCATTGTGTATGTGTTGATAGGTTCAAGACCCAAATGTGTATACACATCAACATTCGAAAATGGTGTGTTCAGTTCCATAAGATAAATGACACACAACAGTGTATATGTAATGTGTGTCGCGCAGGTTCTAGCGATAAACTTTTCTGTGCGCATTTGCGTGACGCAGTTGCACGTGAAATATTGCAAACATGCGCCAGCTGCGTAGGCCACATGCACGTACTGCGTTCGGTGCGCACATGGACGCCATACGTGTCTGAACTGCGCCATATGCGTGGCGCAGGTGCACGTAAATTTGCGCGTCAGGTGCCCTACGCATGTGCGTGATGCACGCTGCGTCCAATCAGGTGATAATATCTGAAAATGGCGCCCAGAGTAAGGAAGCCCTCCTTCAACCTCCGAGAGCTCAGGCACCTGTCCCGGCTGATCACACCACGCCAGCACAAGCTCTTCCCAGGGGCCACCGGGCACAGGGACAGCTCCAAGGTCCTAAGGGCGTGGCAACGTCTACAAAGACGGTTCAATAGTGAAGCAGACTACCCACGTGAGGTAAGTGTATGGTGCCTGTACCTCAAAATGAGATCTGTAGCCTGTGCTAATTGCAAATGTCCATGCTGTTGTTATGAGGTACTGTGAGTCAGTAATGTGCACAAGATGAGAAGACATAGCAAAAATGTATCTGTGTCATTTGTGAGTGTGGTGACCTGCACCCAGGTGGTGATGGACATGGTCATAGAGGTGTCCATGCTACCCTTGTGGCATGTCAGCTGCTGCCATGGCTGTGCCACAACATACTGTAATTATGCTAGACCCTAGATCAGCAGATGTAAATAGAAACAACAACATATGGATATGGTGGGATCAGTACCTGTAACAAAGCACCCTGGGACAAGCACAAGGATAAGTGAAACGTAGCATTGATGGTATGTCACAACACCCAGATGAGATGGGCAGTGTTGGCCATGTTGTTCAATACACACGCCTATCTGCATGGGTCCACAGCGCCCATCACAGTGGGCTAGCAATCACCCTGGAGAAATGCTTGTGCGTGCCCATCCAATTTCAGGCATCCACCCTATCACAAGGAGGACAGAGAGCCCATCACAGTGTGTTTGCTGTCAGCCCTGTGATATTGGTCTGTGTGCTGTCAGAGCCCCAAACACTTCCCCTAACTGCAGAGGTCCATAGAGCTCATCCCAGTAGGCTCTAAGAAACCCATGGAAAATGCTTGTCTGTGCATGGGCAGGTTAACACATACACCCTATCCCCTGGATTCCATGTGGACAATCGCAAGGGCTCATCTGGCACCATGGAGATATGGTTGTGTGTGCTCTAACAGTTTTGCTGAATGCTCCCTATGCCCTGGAGGCCAGGTATGCCACTACAGTGGCTCATCTGGCACCATGGAGATATGGTTGTGTGTGCACTAACAGTTTTGCTCTATGCTCCCTATGCCCTGGAGGCCAGGTATGCCACTACAGTGGCTCATCTGGCACCATGGAGATATGGTTGTGTGCTCTAACAGTTTTGCTCTATGCTCCCTATCCCCTGGAGGCCAGGTATGCCACTACAGTGGCTCATCTGGCACCATGGAGATATGGTTGTGTGTGCACTAACAGTTTTGCTCTATGCTCCCTATGCCCTGGAGGCCAGGTATGCCACTACAGTGGCTCATCTGGCACCATGGAGATATGGTTGTGTGTGCTCTAACAGTTTTGCTCTATGCTCCCTATCCCCTGGAGGCCAGGTATGCCACTACAGTGGCTCATCTGGCACCATGGAGATATGGTTGTGTGTGCACTAACAGTTTTGCTGTATGCTCCCTATGCCCTGGAGGCCAGGTATGCCACTACAGTGGCTCTTCTGGCACCATGGAGATATGGTTGTGTGTGCTCTAACAGTTTTGCTCTATGCTCCCTATCCCCTGGAGGCCAGGAAGACCATCCCAGTGTCTAATCTGGCACCATGGGGATATGCTTGTGTGTGCCTAACAGGTTATATGCATTCTCCCTATCCCCAGGATTCCTGTGAGCTGCGCAATGCGTCGTGTTAGTCCACCCTTTTGCTAATGTGTGTGCAGCTGATGAATTGTGGTAGGACAACCAGCCCACAGGGGGACAGATCAGCAATAGCTATGGTGGGTATGTCAGTAAGATAATGTGTATGTTCATGGCAGGTAGGTTGGACCTATACCATAGTTTGTGAAGTGAATATCTCATCACACATGTCTGTGATGTCTCCAGATGATATGCTAGCTGCAGAGGTTAATGTGTGTAACAGCACCCCATCCCCCTTAGCCATTATATGTGTTATCAGAAACCTGTAGCAGAGACATGTCCCCATACCACCATGCAGATTGTGGTTCAAAACCTTAACACCTAAGATAAATCCAACAACATCAGACACATGGACATCACTGATGGTGTTTCAGTGACACATGCAACTGATGTTGCTGGATAACACATACATAAACCCACACATGAGCACTGGTGCAAAGAGCCGTTATGTTGGTTTGGCCCCTGTCGATATTGCTTCCACAAAACACCTTCTGTCAGCCCAGCTGAACCAGTGAATATGAACATAACAACATAACCTAGGCCATACAGGAACAATACCCACCCCTACCCCTACATTACGCTGACATCAACTGTGTGCAACGTAGGTTGCACATAGCCAGCAGCTTGCCCATATGACACACCTCCCACAATGCAGCCAGTGGTGCAAGCATTGATATTGTTGGCCCTGTCAAAGGTGAATGTTTATGTTAGTGTCCCCTGTCACAGTCAATAGGGCCACCCACACAATGACTCCTCTCACCACACTCCGCCAATGATTGGTTGCATATCAGTTTGCCAGTGGGGTTGAGTACCAGGATGTCTAAAGAGAATCTCAACATAGATGTGTGTAACACAGCACATGCAGTGTAACTGTGACTAGCATGGACAACATCATTGGCAACAAACTGTGCAATGTTGCTACAAGGTCATGCAAGGGTGCGATAGGGTATGTACAGGATGTGCTGAGGGAGCCATGTACACTGGCCACAGGTGTCACTGCACACATGTGCACAGACAAAGCAACTAATGCAGGTGGTACTGTGACCCCCGAATGTTCTGTGAACAAAAGGAGGTAGGCCTTCCATGTGTATCTATATTGATGAAACCCCAGGATGCATGAGAACACACCCCAGTGTCCATTTTCAATGACATCATAAGCAAACTAATGTGTATGTGTGTTGTGATGTTGGCCGTGCAATATGGCTCTTCCTAGGTCATGGATTGCCAAACATCAAGCAGGTCACTGTGTCTGTCATTGCATGACACTAGTTATTGTAGTGAAACACGTGTGGCAGTGTATGTTTATTTTGTGTGTCATCTGACCTATATGTCACAATGTACACAAATGGAGGTTCCATAACCCCCCACACACACGTGAGCCATGAGATAACAGGAGTATGTCACTTTGTAGGTTTCCCCCCGTTTGCCAATAGGCCATAATGAAATATGAATACTTAAGACGCCTTGCTGGCCACCCCCCACGAACCATGTAAGCTTCCCTGAAGGCCCTTCCAGGCATGGCCGGTTGGGCTGACTGCCCTGGGCCACACCCAAATGATGTCACCCACTTTTATCTGACACTCACACAGGATGCTATAGAAAGAGGTGGGGAATAAGAAGGCAGCCACAGTCCATCAGCACACCTGTGAAAACAAACTAGCATGTACATATACTTTGCAGCCAGGTGATAGACCATGTTATGTGTGTATCTGGTGACAGCATAGCCAAACCCCTGTCAGAGTTTACCTGGCGTAACAGCAGCATGAGGACATAACAGCCCCCCCAATCCCCGGGGGGGGGGCCCCACTCCATGTCCGTGTCACTCTCACACGTTTTTCTCAATGTTGATCCCTGTGTAAGCTGTATACCTCACCTGAGAGAGACATGTTGGACAGGGGAGGGGCAGTGCATTCACACTGTGGGATGCTGACACACACCGTCACAAGGGATGAGGGTCAGCTGTGACACACAGGCTCCCTTGTCACCAGCGGAGAACCCATGGCATGACATATGCGTGTTGCCCATGGAACTGCCTGCTGACAGGTGACAAACTATGCAGTACATGACACACACACACACAGCACTGTCGCAGAAGCAGCAAGACCCTGTGCACAGTGATGTGTGTGTGTGTGTGTGTGTGTGGGCAAACCAGCAGAAGGTGACCAGTCACTAATGCCCTCACCTTTCCTTTGCATATCCACAGATCGAGGATCTCCGGAAGAAGGGCAGGGAGCTGCGCCTCCACCATGCTGCATACCTTCAGCGCCTCCAGGGTGAGAACTCACAAAAGGGTGATGATGTATAATAATGAGAATGTCACGTATTTGTAACTTATGTCCCATTATCAGAGATGCCTTTGTGTTACCTGCCTATGTAGATGTGCTATATTTCTGACAGAGAAACGTGCTGATGGCTGTCATGTTCCACAGATGGTGATGGCACCGAGGATGAGGCCACCACCTCTGCACACCTCTTCCGAAGGACACCAACACCACATGATGCAGAGGTGGTGGTCCTGGACACCACAGAGGAGGAGGAGGAGGAGGAGGAGGAGGAGGTGGACGAGGATGATGAGGTGGAGGTGGTGGAGGCGCAAACACCTGGATCACCTGAAGAAAGGACACAGGAGGGCCAAGAAGGACATTCTGAAGGGGTGTCTGTGGGGGAGGCAGGGTTGAGGGTGGCTGCAGGTGATGTGGAGGGGGGGGATGTTTGGGAGGGATCAGGGGTGGAGGAGTTCCCAGAAGGGGTGTGGGAAAGTGATGTTGAAGACAGGGCATCACAGGGCACTGTGGCCTCCCCCCAGCCACTGCAGTTGCCTCCACCATCCAGGGCCACAGACAGGCCCTATGCAGATGCCACCACACAGACAGCATTGACAATGTGTGTGTGTGGTGGCATATGCGTGGACCACCTGTCTGTGGCCTTGGATGGGATGGAGCAACGCATACATGAGATGTGTCACTCTCAGCAGTGGCTGGCGGGAGTGATTGAGAGGGTGGTTGCCGAGGTGGTACGTCTGCCATGTCGGCAAGCACCCCCTCAATGGCGTCACTGGCGTCAGTGATTGTGCTAGTGACGTCACCACATGTGCCCTGTGCTGCCCTGTCTTCCATCAGTGGGCATGCTGGGGGAGGGTGGGTGTCACCTGTGTGTCTGTTTTATGTGTGGTGTGTTTTATATTTGCGTGTGGGGCGTTTGCGGGGAGGGGAGGATGTTTGGGGAGGGGGGTAGGGTGATGGTATTTTCCCCCTTCCCACGTCTGTAAAGTTTATCCCAGTTCTGTTTTCCATCATAAAATATATTTTGAAAAAAACCTGTAATGCTCACGTGTCTGACCTAGGCAAAGTGTGCGGATGTCAGCATGTGATATGTGTGGGTGCACATATGTTTCTGTGGTGCAAACATGTGTGTGAAACCAACAGCACCCCCCAAATAAGGTGTAGATGTTCATAATTAGGGGTCTACAGTAACCAGTGCAACGTAGCAGCTGTCTCACTGATGTACATGGCACAGGAATGGTCCTATGTGGAACAAAGGTCTTCACATATCTGAGTCCCAAACATAGGCAGACCACCCATATCTGCCTCTGTCACAGACGTACCTATGGTGTGTTGGGAGGCAGGAGATTATTGATGTGGTCAAGGGAAAAAAGCCACATATATGCCACCAATGAGTGTTCTATGATGGGTTTCTCACGGCGATGAGTATGTGACGTAAACACGCCATTGGGAACATAGTCCCCCTGTGACCACATGGATGTCTGTGCACACTGTGCCGCTGCATCCCCAAGGATGTTGGGAAACAAGGTGCACGTGACACATCACATGTCTGTGCAGCATGACAATCGTAGCTGACTCTGTTGAGGTATTTGCAGCAGGGAACCTGTGTGTGGGTCATCTACTGTACCCATCACTAGATGACGTGGGCGCAGCTCATTTAGGGTTTTCACAAACACCCCCGCCTCCCTGATACACATGGGGACAACATGGACACTCATTGGACACACACACTGTATGTATAGTAATACAGCTGTTTATTGTCACAGAGTAAGTCTCATAATTAGCTTTCCATATACACATGGATATTCTAATGTGTGTGCGTTACAAATTTAAGTGTTACCTGACACCCACACAACATATGATCTGCATATGTAAGCTATTGACATGACACACATAACAAACACCTCAAAAACATGTTGAACTGGATACATAATTGCTCTAACTGAGCATTGTAAGATCAACAAAAACTAGGATTATACCATGTTATTGCATATATCATGTTTCATTATTTGCGACGTGGTCGCCCACGCCTGACACGTCGGGCCCCCTCCCCCCTCCCCCGGCCACGACCCTCTTCTCGAACCCGTGCTGGTGGTGGTGCAGGAGCAAGTCGGCGCATAACATCCAGCATGCCCTCAAGGGCCTCACATATCCGGGTGACGGGCATGTTTTGGACCGCCTCATGTAATTGATGGATCTCACCACACACCTGCCTTGTGTTTTGCTCCACTGCAAGGCGTATCCGCTCCAGAACACGTCGACTGCCTGTGCATGGGATACAGCGTGTTATATTCCATACATTTCCACTACTCCAACGCCATACACAAACATTTAATGTACATGCCACACGATTGGTGATGTGATAGGGCAGACTCAATCACAGAAATGGAGAGGGCCAATATACATAATGTCCACAGTAGTATATGGCAGGCAGACAAACCCACAGGGCACATCACACGACGTAGATGTGGTATGCCCTCACAACGATTTTACAGGCTGTGGTGAAACACCCATATACTACAGCTGTGGCAAACAGGATTGGCCAACTGACAGCTCTCACATAACCATCGTGTAGGGGAGCTTGCGCAATGCCACGAGCCACAACTACTCAGCTGGACACACCACGGAGATGAACACAGGAAGGGTCGAGATTGACATCACAATTGATGACACATGTGGAGAGTGAAAAACACATTCTCTGACAGCGGACATGTGTATGTTAATGAAGCAATGGGATGTCATGGCTGTAGGCACAGGGATGACACACATACCTGTACATGTGCACCTCTGCTGCACATATGTGACTCCTGAGTGATACCTGTGCACCCTCACTGTAACACAGAGGAGGGTCCTTGGTCCAGATAATGTAGGACCATGTAAACAAAGGTGTAGTTATTTAGTTATTTAGTTAATTTACATGTTTTCTATACCGCCTATTTGTCCTTTAAACAGCCTTTTCCTTAATCACAGCGGTTACCAAGACACACAAGAGGGGAGAGAGAACGAGACAGGGGGGCATACACTGACTAAACTTAAGAGTGAAGGTAAAATTGGGATACCACACATCAAGGAAAACTGTTCAGTAAAACACGTTTCCATGCAGGCTATAATAGGAGACTGTGTAGATGTCTGTGCCATAGTAGCATCAGTGAAGAGTACAAAGGTCAGTTGTTGTTTTCTGAACTCCATTAAAAATCATCCATGGATCGCACATCGGGAGGAGAGAGAGTTCCATATAAGTGGGGCCGGATAAGGAAATTGCCCTTGTGTGTAGTACATTTACACAACGCTTTTCTGTTTGGACAGAGCAGGGGAAGCAACAGAGGGGGACATCAGAGCTCTACAAAGACATGGCTATGTTTCCCGTCTACCCGCCAATGCAGACAGCTTGAGGAATGGTCATATAGCTGAACATATGGCTCTCATTAACACAGCAGACTATGGCTAAGTTGTCATCCTGCTGTGTGTACAAGACATTTGGGTATCTGCAGAGTGGCAGGATGTAGCTTTCCCAATGTCTGTATCAAATTATGTTGTCATAGAGTGCTGGGCCGTCAGACACATTCCTCATATGTCTGCATCCATGTGTATCAACCTGAACAACATTACACTATTCTATTGGGGGTAGAAGGTTTTGCTAGGTCATTTCAGGTACCCTAGCAACCTTTTGGGTATCCACACATCTAAGGTAATCAAGCAGAACATGTAACGTGTGGAGGTAATGTTTGAACAGCCACCACACACACACAACTGTGGACTACTGGTGTGTGTGTTGTGGTTGTGACAGTCTATTGTCACCCACCTTCAGCATCACGATGTGATGATGCACCATAGGCCCTCATCTCTGCCATCATCAACTCCGGGAGAGGTGTAGGTGTTGGTTCTGCTGGCATGGGTGGTTGGCTGGTCTCTATTGCTGCTTCACGCAATGGTGTCATGGCGCGCACGTGTGGCTCCAGGGACTCATCGCCAGCACTTGTGCTGCCCCCAGAGACAGCAGCCTCTGCCTCCATCAGACTCATAGGGGCTGCAATTGTAGACCTCCCCCTCCTCCTCTTCCACCACCCCGCCTCATCCTGCTCCTGCTCCTCCTCTGCCCCCTCCTCCTCCTCTTCCTCCGCACCCATTTGACTGTAGTCACCTGCATTGGGAGGAATCAGAGAGAGCACACATATGTTTCAGCAAACCACATATGTATACATGTGTGATACATAACACACAGACAGGATGTTTTGCATCCGTTCATGTGTGCTGCATACCAGACACCGGACACACTCCCATACGTGTGTGTCACCACCATGTGTCTGGGTAAGGGACACATGTGTGTGCTGTGCCCATGCACAGGTGGCAGATCGCCCCTTCTCCTGTTCATGGTCACATTGCACATGTTTGCCCATAGGCATCCCATTCCTCTGTTTTTGTAACATATTTCCGCACATGCGTGTTACTGCCCCCACCCTAACACCTGCTTTATGCAAATCACTGCATGTGTGTGTTGGTTTGTGAGTATGGGTCATGTTTGTATGTCATATGATTGTCTCAGTGCTACATGTGACTCGCAGTGACCCATAGTGCAGCGTATGGCAACTAGGCATCACCTTTGGCCCACTGGGGTGCACATGCAGCACTGTATTGCTGTCATGTCATACAAACATGCCTTGGAAATGACCAACACAGTCATGCAGTGAATGGAAATCACAGTTGTTTTGTGTCTGGTGACTCATGTTTGTGTGCTTCATTATGCCATATTCTCGTGGGATGGGTTGAGGAGGTATGTTTGGATTGTGAACCCCAGACATGTCAACAGAAATGGTGAGGTAAGGATATTGCACACACATATCACAACAGGATGGCAACATGATGTGATTTTGTGGACACATATGGGAGTGTATTTGCATAGGACTGCCCTGTACGGATATGGAGATTGTTACATGAGAAAGAAATGATTAGTTAGTGTACATACCTGCATGTGGATGTGCGCTATCCAGGGCCTCTGGCAGTCCACGAAGGTAGATGTCTCCCAGCCGTGCTGCAAGTTCTTGTTCCAGGGGCGAGAGTGTGGGTGTGAGGGGGGGGTCCGCCACCTGTGCCCTAGTCAGACATTGTTGTCTTACAGCAACCATGTGCTGGACGGACACCTCTCTTGATGTCCAGAAAACCTCTTTTTTAAGCTGTCTACATCACTGTGGGGCCCCCTGCCCCACACAGGTGTCAGTACGCAGATCCTCCCACACTGCCATTCTTTTTTTTGTTGTTGCAACCAGATGTGCTGTGGGTCATTCCTGCCAAATAATACAATCGTAGTTGTCAAGGACATGGGAGAGTAATATAATGGTTTTTCAACTGTCCACTGAACCTTTACAGCGTCTCCTCCTTTGTGTGCTAGGCCAACAGGGACCCTTTTTCTTTTGGACAATTTGGCTTGTAATGTGATCGGCTTGTCGCTCAGCAGATGGCCCTGCCTGTTCGTGGCTAGGCTGTGCAGTCTGTGCCCTGGGTGACTCATCACCAACTGGCTGCCCCAAATCCTCCGCCTCCTCCCACACTGGCCACTCTGTCACTGTCCCTCTCCATCTCCACCTTGAACACAGGGCACAATCTCAAAACAAACCCCGTTCACCAAACCACACAGCAGGACGCAGCACACATAACAGATAACAACAAACAATACAATAGAGGACACAATACAGTACACTTGTAAACACAGGTGCTGTGTCAAGTTAAATGAGCACCATGTACACAGATACTACAGTGATTTTTTAATTTATCCTCTCCCCTCTATCCCTGTGCCGTTACCCCTACCTCAGCCTCTCTCTCTCAGACTCTGCTTCCAAGCTCTATCCGATCCCGCCTTCCTCTGACGTTCTTGCCACCACAGCCT